>JAQFVV010001109.1:0-110860 GCA_028023455.1 Epiperipatus broadwayi
AAGAGAAGTAGGAAAACATCCATTAGATGCAGATGGGTGGACAACAAAGGAAGCAATTCAAGGACAAATGGGATGGTCAAGTTTTTATATGAGAGATGCAAAATGAAAATGTTCGGTAGATTGGGAGGGAAATTTATGGATAATAAGAAGATTAGCCAACATAGTATTTAATTGAGTTATGAAGTAAGAGGACAAGCAACAAGATGGGTGAGAAAGATAGTACAATGTGAAAGTTTGAATAAAGACTTTATGTCAGTATACTTATACAAAAGGTGGGATGATTGTGTAAGAAAAATTGTTAAGTGCTATAGTGGCAAGGAATGGGATGAAGAATAGATGCAATAATAAAAAAATAGGTAGATGGCAAACTAGTATGGAGAGTAAAAAGAGTTTAAATATATATAGAAGTAAACAGAATATTGGGTGCAAGTTAATTTATGATAATAGCAAAGAAAGATAGTTTACTGTTTAATCAAGGCAATAGTAGCTAGTAACAAAGGGAATAAACACCTAAATGGAGAAATATGGGTGATTTATTCTGCAAGTTATATGTAAGAAGGCATAGAAAATATTAGGCAGTTGTTAATTGAATATAAATGCTTACAAGCAGAAAGGGTACAAATAATGTTAATGAGATAAAATATAAACAAAGTGATTATACAGAAAGTGGTTTCTTTGTTTTTATGCTGGGTTGAAGTTTAGATATAAAGGCCATAGAATGGACAGACAATGTGGAAATGGGATGGAACAGGACAAAGAAAGAATATGGAAAAACAGGGTGGGGAATGAAAAGGGAAGGTGGCTAACAGCTCTGTAACTTTTTAGACTCAATAAAGTTTTGCTTTGAAACATCATAATAATAATAATAATAATAATAATAATAATAATAATAATAATAATAATAATAATAATAATAATAATAATAATAATAATAATAATAACAATAACAACAACAAAAACAACAACAACAACAAAAACAACAACAACAACATTATCAACAACAACGATGATGACAACAGCAACAACAACAACAATGATAACAGTAATATATTTTTACTATTATTATTATCATCATCATGACAGAAATTGAAATTTAAAAAAAAACTGTTTATTAATGGATTTTGTTTTAACTATCACTTTAAGTACAAAAAAATCTTGAAGATTGAAAAAATAATTGAGATGTTTATAAAATACGAATATGCTAAGTATTTTAAAAAGTATATCCTACATTGATGTGAAGCAATTGGTTTATGTATTGTTTATGCATAATAAATATAAACCGTGACTTTATCACATCATCATCACCAGTTGTCATAATACAATCTTCAATAACTTTTCTTCCTCTTTCCTTCTTTATTTTTGCTTTTCTAATATATAACATATAATAACCACATTCCAGTCTTTTGACACTCTGAAGCAAAATATATTTATTTATTAATATTACAGTTTTGACTGTTCCTAGCAGTCTTCGTCAGTCTGCTAGGAACACTCGAAACTGTAATATTAATAAATAAATATATTTTGCTTCAAAGTGTCAAAAGAGTGGAATGTGGTTATTATATGTTATATATTGTCATAATACAAGTGTATTTTTTACTGTCAGTGTATTGACATTTATCTAATCTGTTAAATTAACTTGGAATAGATAAGTTACCTGTAAAAACACGCAATATCAGAATTTTTCTGGACATAAACATTGACAGAATACTGTTTTTAGTTATTTTAAAATTATCTAAAAGTAAGTAAACTAATATTTACTTCACTATTGCATTTGAATCAGTTTAATAAATAACTTATTAGACTTTTAGAAATTCATACTTATAAATTCCGACTATATGGAAATAGATACGATATATCATTAGTTGGTAATTATAAAAAAAATAATTCATAGGATATAAAATTTATAAAATATATTAATGTAAAAATGTTCATGAAAAAAAAAAAAAATAAAGTCAATGACTGAATAGTATCACATTGTATTTAATCTATTTTAAACACACACACACATATATATATATATATATAATACTTAAACCTACATATAATTTAATTTTAAAATTAAATATAATTGACATCAATATAATCCAATTTTAAAAGGATTTCTTGTCATATCTTAAAATTTCCTTATTGATTTATTGGCAAAGGATAGTAATGAGTAAAAGCTATTGGTCTAATGTTTGATTTTTTTAAAAAAAATAATTGTCTACTTAAG
This sequence comes from Epiperipatus broadwayi, assembly GCA_028023455.1. Taxonomy (NCBI): domain Eukaryota; kingdom Metazoa; phylum Onychophora; class Udeonychophora; order Euonychophora; family Peripatidae; genus Epiperipatus; species Epiperipatus broadwayi. Next base: position 2,213 of record JAQFVV010001109.1, read on the forward strand.
ATACATCTATTATAAACCCAGAGTGCAAAGCCAGGAAAAATTTAATTGCTTAAAGAGATATTCACTGATTACAGATTATAGTCATTTAACCATCTTCAAACATAAAACGTCTTATGATCATAGCAATAGATATCCAAATTAATGAAATAAAGAGGTAATTTTGGGGGAAGATAGTGGGTAGGATCAAAAAAGCCTCAACATATTGATAATTATCATTGTAAAATAATGCATATTCCTAAAAATCTATTATATATGATATATGAGAATAGATAATGCAATCATATAACACTGATTTACCAGTTATTAATCCTATCACATATAAATGCCTTTTTTTTCCAAAAACACTGCTGTCATACTTGTCAATAATATTCTATGACTAACTGTATTCTTTAATATCAGTATCACATCCCAGTTTTCAAAGTTTTTACTGTATTTAAAATAACATGCCCACAAGCTGGTAGTGAGGCCATGTATTATGGGGAAACTTGGGCCACAGTCACTACTAGAATATCTCAATACATGTAAGTATGTAACAGATCTCGCACTAAAAATTCGATATTTCTGAAACAACAAAAAATATATATTCACAATTTTGAACCCACCAATGCTGAAATCAGGTGCTTGGAAAGAAATAATGCCAAACGCAAAATAAAAGATGCATATTTCATTGCACACGACACGAAGGCCATCAATAGATGAGATTCATACTTCTCAATTTCCAAGAAATAGACTAGTTGATTAATTTGCATACACTAATGATAACACAAAATTGAGAATGACACAAGCTATGAATATGGAAGCAATTATGCCCAAAAGCATTAAGCCAGAATAAAACATAAGTGCTTTGGAAGCACACTTATAAAAAAAAAAATTTCAACTGATTCAATGTTCATGATAGAAAAGTTTGCATTGTTTGAAATTTCAAAGTAACTTTTTCTTATCTCAAATTATTTTTAGAATTTGTCATGATTCAATATTCATCAAATTCTACAATCCATTTATAAAAACTAGTCTTCATCATTCGTGCTTTGTTGGTGGAAATATATTTACCTGATAGTCTCTTTATTGTTTTAAAATAGTAGGATTTCATCAACTTCTCTATTGAAAGTTGACATATCTATTTACATCGTCGTTATCCGTTATACATTTTGACTTCAGGCTTTGAAAACTCATTTTACTAAGACAACTTAAATTGTTCATTTTTTTATAATTCCTAAGCCATTTTTTATTTAGATCAAATTGACTGTATCCCTATGTTGTTTCTAATTTTCTGTGATTGTGTAAAACAGTTGATAAAATGCTACAGATAATGCTAATTAATTTTGTTATACTTCTATCTTTTACTTTCATAACAATTTTTATTAATAACTTTAATTTGTAATTCATTCGTGTCAGTAATCGTCACTCAAAATAGAAAAGTCAGTTTTACTAATGTTTAATATTAATGAGAAACATTTTATAAGACAACAAACATATTTTGATTTAGCTGATATTTTATATAAAAATATTTTGTGTTAAATGTATTCATTAATTTTATTTTTGTTACCGAACCTCGATCTATTCTTTTTCAAGAGCATGAAAAACAATATGAAAAAAAAAAAAAAAAGATAATACAAAAAAAAAAGAAAAAGAAATTACAAGTTATAGATAAAAATGATATAATGATTACAATTTTTAAAATATCGTGTACAAATACAATTCTTATTTTATAATCAAAACATTCTACAATTATCATTTTAATATGTATTTATATATGCGTGTAATTTTAAAATACTTTAATTAGATATAATGTTTCAAAAACAGTTTAATGTTAAGTATAATGATAAAATATTTGCATATTTTTATTATTAATAATCTTGATTTTAATTTTACAAATAACAAAACATAAAATTATTTTAGTTTAAGATTTTATGTATTTTTAAGATAAAATTATACTACTTATTGGGGGAAAATCTTTGCTTGTCATGTTTAGTATGCAAACTTTATGCTTTAATTCAGAATATAATATTTATAGATTTCAAGTATCTACATGATCATGTTGAACATATAGTGATTGCATCTGTTAAATGATACAATGCAATTGCTCCTTGAAAGCTTTTGCTTTCACCAATGCTTCATGGGTCGTGGTAAATTTATCACAATTTGAAAATTACTATTCTTTTATTTCATTTAATAAAATAAAGTCTGTAATGTAACAGGAGTAAAATAATAAAACAGCAACATATAATCAAATAGAAAAAAAAACTGATACACTGAGTTCTGTGGAAACTTTGCAATGAATTAAAATTTTAAAAGGTGGTTATAACAATCCTAAATAACTTATTTTTCTTGATAGCAGCATTTCCAATTGTTCAAACAAAAAGTTGGAGGATAAAAAATTGTTTATATGATGTCAAATTTACTGCTCATGCATAAAAATGTTTTATGAACATCATGATTCATCAGTCAGGCCAATCCTGCCTAATAGAATAGTGGGGGTATGGTTATAAAAGAACCAAAGTCACCAAAATGTATGGGTACTGAACTGAGTTCAAACCTATATGACTATATAAGCTAATGAGCTTGGATTAAAAATATTATAGTGTTTTCAATTTAAGACTCATAGTTTTGTAGTTAAGCAGAGATAAAAGAGTGGCTGCTGGAGGGTTGCATTAAATCCTAAGATCTAGATGCAGTGCTCTCAGATCCAAAGCTCCTCACTGATGAAGGCCACAAGCCAGAAACTAGTCTGGAGATAGTGGATAAATAGGCACTAGATGGGGATTTAATGCACAAGCCTTTTGGCATTCACTGATTATTCTGGTTTGCACTGAGTGCAAATACGTATAGTGAGTTTTGCCTGTTTTAATAACAGTTATAAGCAAGCATGGGAAATGGTGATCATGTGATGTTTATTGGCTTACCAATCCTGCCTAATAGAATAGTGGTGGGTATGGTAATCAAAAAACCAAAGTCACCAAAATGTATAGGTACTGAACTGAGTTCAGACCTATATGACTATATAAGCTAATGAGCTTGGATTGAAAATATTATAATGTTTTTAATTTTAAGACTCATAAAGGTGGCTTCTGTAGAGTTGCATTAGATCCTAAGATCTAAGTGCAGTGCTCTCAGATCCAAGGCTCCTCACTGACAAAGGACACAAGCCAGAAACTAGTTTGGGGATATTGGATGAGTAGGTACTAGATGGGGATTTTATGCACAAGCCTTCTTACTCTGGCTTGTACTGAGTGACAATACCTATAGAGAGTTTTGCCTGTTATTATTATTAAAACAATAATTTACCTATAAAAGTTCTATTAAAATGGAAATCTTTTATAACTTTATTTTCCAATAATACAGATTTTTCTACCATCATGGAAATATCACATACACAGTTGATTTCACCAGCTCAAATATTCTATTGAATACATAAATTACATTTTGGCTGTTATTTTGGAACATTCTTATTTTAAGCCAATAAACATCACATGACCTTTTATGCTTGATAGTGGTGGCTATGGTTATTAAAGAACCAAAGACACCAAAATGTATGGGTACTGAACTGGGTTCAGACCCATATGACTATATAATTTGATTGGCTTGGATTGAAAACATGAGGGTGTTTTCAGTTTAAGACTTATAGTTTTGTACTTAAATGGAGATAAAAGGTGGTTGCTGAAGGGTTGCATTAGATCCTAAGATCTAGATGCAGTGCTCTCAGATCTAAGGCTTCTCACTGATGAAGGCCATAAGCCAGAAACTAGTCAGGGGATATTGGATGAGTAGGCACTAGATGGGGATTTTGTGCACAAGCCTTCTGGCATCCATTGATTACTCTAGCTTGCTGTGTGTCGCAATATATATTGTAACCATATATTTTAGTATAAAATATAATAATTGATGTAACTGGTATAAAAATTTCTCTGTCTTCTTTTGGTGATTTGATTGGCTTGATTTGCACTTTGAACAGATTACTCTCTTATATTCAAAATAATTTATTAGAGAGAATGGGTAATATTTTGCCTTACTTGTTGTCTATATTATTTTAATAAATTTAAATTGCTTCTTTCCATATACTAATTCATATCAAAATGTTTAACTTTTTAAAAATTTTGACAACACATTAAATTTGGTAAAATATTATTAAAAATAATAATAATTTTTATTTGTTTAAAATGGTCTTAAAAATTATTTCCATTGAATTAAAAAAACCATTTGTTCAACTAAATTTAATTATTAAAAATAAATACAGTAATTACGTATGCGTTTCAATGTAAAAAAGAAAGGAGCGCGAATTAAAAAAAAAATCGTCTGATAGTGTTGCTTTGGAGGGAAAAAAAGAAAAGAAAATGGTAAAAGGCAAATGGTGTAAATATGATAAGCTTATTTTAAAATAGTTAACAAGTAAACGGATTACCACAAAGTTTTCTATAAACGTAAAAATAACATAGTGGTATTTAATAATAAGATGAATTGCTAAATTTAAAAGTCTGTTCAAGTCGGCTAACCAGGTGGATCAAATCGCTAATAATAATTTTCCAATATTACATTTGAAATATGTCGGAGCTTTCCAGTTTAAAAGCAGAATTAATTGCAAGATTTTGGTATGTTTTAAAATATTTATTATTCTACAATTTGGAAAAATTAAATAAGTGTTTTAATTACAGAAGTTTTATAAATATGAAAATTTGCTTTTTAAAAAAGAAGAAGTTTAAATTAAAGTAAAATGTTAAAGTTATTAACATAGTTTAATATTTCCGTTTATAATTTTAATAAAAAAATATAGTATTGATTGATATTTAACTTTGCAAGGCCAGTAATATATTTGCTAGTTAATTTGTTTACCATTTGGATAATAAAAACAGTCTTCAAATAATTAATTAAAGCTATTTTCTAATTTTATCGTCAGTTTGGAATGATTAAATTAATTGCTATAATTAGTATTCCTAGATTTAAGCGTGGATAAATAAATATTAGCATGGATGTGATAAACTTGGAACGGTTTTAATAGAGAAATGTAGAAATTAATAACTTATGAAAAAACATTTTCATTTAAACTCTGCGTGTCATATTTTGGAATTGTTTCATGTTTATGGAGCCACGTAAAATCGTTAATCTAATAGTGCTTATAATAACTAATACAAATGGATAAAATTACATGTATGGAATTCAACTATAATTGTAGCTATTACTTCGTATATTTATTGTTCGACACATCGTACATGGATTTCACGGATCATATTTGTAGTTATAAAATGCTATACAATTTAATTTGTGATACACACACCTGCTAGAATTCATGTATTGAACTATAAAATGCTATACATTTAATTTATATCACACACACACACCTGTTAGATTTTATGTATTTGATGAATAATGCATTACTTTAATTTTATCGTTATATGAACTTGCATGTGAAGTTCATAAGTTATATTTTATTAAGTTTAAATTAATTGGGGTTGAATAAAATACTTATTCAAGAGAATAGCGCTTGCGAAAAAGTTTGAAAAGTACTAAATGAATTTATGAGATGTATCAATTTTTCATGAGGTATTTTGTGAGTCTTTCCAGATTTCTATTCCTATACTAATGTTACTTATATTATATTACATATGTTTTATTTTAAGCAAGATAAGTTAGTACATTAGTTGTCCTGATTAGTGTAACATTTTATTATGCAAGAACCCACATTTGCTAAAATGTTAGTGTTTTCTGAATGGTCAGAATAACTGAGGAGGATGATTTTGCACTATAATGTGAAGTAAATAGTAATGTTGTTTTATAATGTTAAAAGGCATTAATCTGTGCCGGTGGTTAATCCGCAGATTACTTAATTGCCATTTTTTTGTATTTTACACTCATTCCTGCGCTGGTGGTTAATCCGCGGAATTGTGTAATTATACTTATTACTTTATGATGGTGTATAAATCCACAAAGCGTTTAGTGTTATTTAATTCCTATGTGTAGATGAATGCATCCACAGGAATATGGTTTTACTTCATAGATATAAGTTGGGCAAAGTATTTTAGTTATTCTGCTAAATCATCTTCTTCCATTTGTAAGTATAATTTATAAGTTAGATCATTAAATTGTAGCAGGACATTCTATTCAAGTTACCTCATAATAATTAACTGTTGGTTGATTATTATTTACCTGAATGTAAGTTTAAATTTTCACTTTATTTAATGATTGCATTATAGCTAAATCCTACAGATATAATATTATTTATTATATTATTATAAGTTCACGGTATAGATTTATTGAATCTGGAAATGACATTAGATGTTTCATGAGTTGATGTTGAATTTAGTATGATTTCCTCAATACATTCATTATATCAAATTGAAATATAAGGTATGATTAGGTTTTTAAAAACCGTACCTATGATATGTTATTGAAGAAAGTCGATGGAATTATAATTTATTTATTTTATTTGTTTATTTATGTCTTTAATTATAACATTAGAATTAATTACTTATTATTCATAAATTTGTAAATAAACGTTGATTTATAATTAAACTTACTGTGCCGTTGCTATTTGTCATTCGTAAAATCAGAAATCATAAACCTTGGATAGAGCATACATTGAAGTACATACTATCGTCAACATGATATAAGAGTTTAGTGATATTTTGAGAAAACATTTGGATGCTTTTCGTCTTTGGTAGTTTATGATGTGTAAGGTACAATAAAATCCCATTTACCTTTTCCATCATTTTAGCTTTGCGTAGTTGATTCTAGTACACAATATAAATTGATTATTAAACCTGTAAACAGATGTACCAGATAATAACATGACTGAATATATTTACTTAACGTTTTTAAATTGTCATTTGTCAGTATAATAAGAGTCTCAGTGATATAGTAAACTATAAAAAAAGAACCCAAGTATTTATGTTTATTTATTGCAAAGCTTTACCTGGACTAGCATTTGTATTAAAAATCATATAGATGGTTTAAAATTTCATAATCTTATGTAGTTCCACAAATTATGCCATCTTGTACATGGTCGGCCATCGGGTCTCATACAATGAAAGTCGCAAATTAAGGTTTGAAAGATAATAACATTACATACTTATAATTTGTTTAATGTATTTTATCATACTACTATGATAGGTCTTCGTGGTACACCCTGGCTGCGATCAAATTAAATCATAAAAAGTTTATGTTATATCATTAGTTTGGTCTGTGGTAAGTTGCTCCAGATTTTGGTTGTGGTCTTTGGTGCATAATATAGATGGCATGATATGCTTTTGGTTACAGCTCTTAATAGCTGACAATGTGCAGCGGGAATTGATCGGTGATCGAGGTTACAATTCTTAGCGCACTTATGTTTTGGTGATATTATGTAGTTGGGACAACAATCGAACGGTTACAATTTTTGGCACCACAACATGTTCGGCCCGATATGTTGAGGTTATACAGTCATTATAAGTGTGCGATTACAGTTTTTAGCACTTTATAAACATGCGACTTGATTAATTGATCGTTGCAGAGTACAATATGGTAATGTGTGAACTAAATTAATTAATGATTGTTGATTACAATTTTAATTTCCCATATTACAAGAATATTATCATGTGACAAATGCTCTATAATGGTGATAAAATATTGTATGTTTTATTGCTATATATTTCTCCAAATTACTTATATAGATTTCTGATGACAATAGCAATCGTATTCCAAGATATACCAATATTTATGATTGAATTGGGAGAAGTTGAAATTATCAAGGGTTTATAAAGTAGTTGTTATAATACTGCAAATATTTATAGTGGGGGTTCAGATTATTTTAGTGTGAATGTGATATATACCATCTGGGATAGATTATTGGTGGTGATGATTTAGTGGTTGGTTGGCTTGAACAAGATTTTAATTGATTATTGTTATTAAAACATATATATTTTAGGAAAGTAAAAGTTTGGTTTCACAAAATATTGAAATAGTTGTTATAAAATACTCAAAATGAGTGATTCTGAAGAAATTAATTATCCTGAGAGAACCCAAGAAGTTCCTGATCTTGATTTCCAACAACGGTTTATGTTGATGCTTCAACGCATAGAGATTGGAATGAACGAACAATCTCTTTCCCAAAAAGAGATGTTAGAGTCTCAAAAAGAGATGACTGAAAAATTGAATGAACAGTCTGAAAAATTGAATGAACAATCTCTTTCCCAAAAAGAGATGACTGAAAAATTGAACGAACAGTCTCTTTCCCAAAAAGAGATGTCTGAAAAATTAAATAGTTTTGAGAATAAAATGGCTGAAGTTCAGGAGTTTGTGAAAGAAAAAATAGAAGCTGCTAGGGTAAAAACAGTGGAGGAATTTAATCAAAAATTTCAATCATTAGAAAATAGTTGTAAGGCAGCTAAAGGGGAGTCCGATATTAAATTAGAAGAAATTAAAGCTAATTTCTTAGATTATAAAAAGCACTTGGAAGTTCAGATAGAAGAAATTGGAAATAAGTTTATAACCCACGAGGAGAAGGTGGACACTAAACTGAAGGTGCTTGATGTGGCAATGGGAGACTCAAGGAGTCAGTTGGCACAAATAGTTAGTGAAATGAACTATAAAGTTCAAGAAGTAGAGTCTCAATCTGCTAAATCTATTGATAAAATTAAAACTGAAATGGAAGTTAAACTTCAGAATATGAATGAGAGTCATTCAACTTTTGAACAAGGCATATTTAAATCCATGAGTGAATCTGTAACAGAGAGCAGAGCAGAATTAGGGAGCATTAAAAAGATTTTGGAGGAAACTATCAATAGGTCTAAAGTAGAGAATAAAGAATTGAAAAAGACTAATGCTAAATTTAGTGGAGATTTAGAAATGATGCAGAAAGAGTTGAAGGAAGTGAGGGATAAATGTCAAGAGTGGCCAAATGAGTCAAATGAGTTTAAAGAAGGACAGAAACTAGAGGCAAAGATTGAAAATCTTCAGCTAAAAATGTTGGAAATTCAAAAGGCTCAAGAGAAAAATGATAATTTCATTGGTCAAAACACCAAGTGTTATGTGGATGGGACAGAGACCTCTGTTAAAGAAGTAGTTGTATCAGATGGTAATTTTACTGGTCTCTGCACAACTTCCATTTTCCAAAAACCATTAGGAATTGAATCTGTGGCCAATGATGTCAAGAACACAGATATGTCTATGGGTGGATCTACAGCTCTTAAATTTCTAAAGATTAAGCCATTTAAAGGGGAGTATTTGGAAAACCCTCTAGAATTTCTTCAAAATCTGGAGGAATTGTTTACTTTATGTGCATTTTCAGAAAGAGAAAAACTGGCTATCTCCAGCAACCATCTTTATGCTGCTGCAAAAGATTGGTGGCAGTCTTTGTTTGATTGTCCTCAAACATATGGAGATTTTAAACATTTAATAATGTCAAGTTTCTGGGGTGAAGATCGTCAGGATAACATGCGTTATCAAATCACTAGAGAAAAGTACAATGCTAATAAAGGTAGCTATACTCAATTTTTTCGTGGACAGGCGGTCAAACTTAAAACTTTAACTGCTTTTCCATTATCTGAGCATCATATAGTCAGGATCTTAAGACATAACTTACCTCGACAGATTGAACAAGTTTTGATTGCTGTGGATAAGTATACAATTGATGAGGTGTCAGAGATCTTAGATGCACTAGAGACAAGTGAATGTGACCTGGAAAACAGATATAGAGGTGGAAAGGATGCTAGAGTTTCTCATAACTGTTCCATTGCTAATGTTAATGTTGCTCCCATAAGAAGTCCTTATCGTGATAAAAGATACCAGAGTAGGAGTCGTAGTTATAAATGACCAAATTTTTATCATAGAGTTAATGGTCAACCTAGTCTAATTAATAAGACCCAAGATAGAGATCAACCTTCTATTAGTGGAATTAAACCACCTCACACAAAGGGTATTAAGACGAATGTTAAAAGTAATACATTAAACTAGAAGGGGCCTCATGGAAAAGTTCCTCATGTTAGCAACTTAAAGAAAAACGAATTTAGAAAATTTTTAAGCTTATATAATGGACCTTTCATGATTGAAAGCCAGGTGGGAGAGAATGCATTTATGCTCTCAACCCCTGAAGGAATCCGAGGCACCTACAATGCACGTAGTTTGAAACCTGTACCTTCAATAAATTAGGGGGATTTATATCGTGTAAATGTTATACCATATTCAGATTGATGATAAATTATAGATAGGATAATAAAAATAGTGACTTATGATGTACCTTAGTAGAATTTGATGAAATGGAATTCTGAAGAAAGATAATTTTTTTCCATAGGGGGGTGTAAACTGTAACCATATATTTTAGTATAAAATATAATAATTGATGTAACTGGTATAAAAATTTCTCTGTCTTCTTTTGGTGATTTGATTGGCTTGATTTGCACTTTGAACAGATTACTCTCTTATATTCAAAATAATTTATTAGAGAGAATGGGTAATATTTTGCCTTACTTGTTGTCTATATTATTTTAATAAATTTAAATTGCTTCTTTCCATATACTAATTCATATCAAAATGTTTAACTTTTTAAAAATTTTGACAACACATTAAATTTGGTAAAATATTATTAAAAATAATAATAATTTTTATTTGTTTAAAATGGTCTTAAAAATTATTTCCATTGAATTAAAAAAACCATTTGTTCAACTAAATTTAATTATTAAAAATAAATACAGTAATTACGTATGCGTTTCAATGTAAAAAAAGAAAGGAGCGCGAATTTAAAAAAAAATCGTCTGATAGTGTTGCTTTGGAGGGAGAAAAAGAAAAGAAAATGGTAAAAGGCAAATGGTGTAAATATGATAAGCTTATTTTAAAATAGTTAACAAGTAAACGGATTACCACAAAGTTTTCTATAAACGTAAAAATAACATAGTGGTATTTAATAATAAGATGAATTGCTAAATTTAAAAGTCTGTTCAAGTCGGCTAACCAGGTGGATCAAATCGCTAATAATAATTTTCCAATATTACATTTGAAATATGTCGGAGCTTTCCAGTTTAAAAGCAGAATTAATTGCAAGATTTTGGTATGTTTTAAAATATTTATTATTCTACAATTTGGAAAAATTAAATAAGTGTTTTAATTACAGAAGTTTTACAAATATGAAAATTTGCTTTTTAAAAAAGAAGAAGTTTAAATTAAAGTAAAATGTTAAAGTTATTAACATAGTTTAATATTTCCATTTATAATTTTAATAAAAAAATATAGTATTGATTGATATTTAACTTTGCCAGGCCAGTAATATATTTGCTAGTTAATTTGTTTACCATTTGGATAATAAAAACAGTCTTCAAATAATTAATTAAAGCTATTTTCTAATTTTATCGTCAGTTTGGAATGATTAAATTAATTGCTATAATTAGTATTCCTAGATTTAAGCGTGGATAAATAAATATTAGCATGGATGTGATAAACTTGGAACGGTTTTATTAGAGAAATGTAGAAATTAATAACTTATGAAAAAACATTTTCATTTAAACTCTGCGTGTCATATTTTGGAATTGTTTCATGTTTATGGAGCCACGTAAAATCGTTAATCTAATAGTGCTTATAATAACTAATACAAATGGATAAAATTACATGTATGGAATTCAACTATAATTGTAGCTATTACTTCGTATATTTATTGTTCGACACATCGTACATGGATTTCACGGATCATATTTGTAGTTATAAAATGCTATACAATTTAATTTGTGATACACACACCTGCTAGAATTCATGTATTGAACTATAAAATGCTATACATTTAATTTATATCACACACACACCTGTTAGATTTTATGTATTTGATGAATAATGCATTACTTTAATTTTATCGTTATATGAACTTGCATGTGAAGTTCATAAGTTATATTTTATTAAGTTTAAATTAATTGGGGTTGAATAAAATACTTATTCAAGAGAATAGCGCTTGCGAAAAAGCTTGAAAAGTACTAAATGAATTTATGAGATGTATCAATTTTTCATGAGGTATTTTGTGAGTCTTTCCAGATTTCTATTCCTATACTAATGTTACTTATATTATATTACATATGTTTTATTTTAAGCAAGATAAGTTAGTACATTAGTTGTCCTGATTAGTGTAACATTTTATTATGCAAGAACCCACATTTGCTAAAATGTTAGTGTTTTCTGAATGGTCAGAATAACTGAGGAGGATGATTTTGCACTATAATGTGAAGTAAATAGTAATGTTGTTTTATAATGTTAAAAGGCATTAATCTGTGCCGGTGGTTAATCCGCAGATTACTTAATTGCCATTTTTTTGTATTTTACACTCATTCCTGCGCTGGTGGTTAATCCGCGGAATTGTGTAATTATACTTATTACTTTATGATGGTGTATAAATCCACAAAGCGTTTAGTGTTATTTAATTCCTATGTGTAGATGAATGCATCCACAGGAATATGGTTTTACTTCATAGATATAAGTTGGGCAAAGTATTTTAGTTATTCTGCTAAATCATCTTCTTCCATTTGTAAGTATAATTTATAAGTTAGATCATTAAATTGTAGCAGGACATTCTATTCAAGTTACCTCATAATAATTAACTGTTGGTTGATTATTATTTACCTGAATGTAAGTTTAAATTTTCACTTTATTTAATGATTGCATTATAGCTAAATCCTACAGATATAATATTATTTATTATATTATTATAAGTTCACGGTATAGATTTATTGAATCTGGAAATGACATTAGATGTTTCATGAGTTGATGTTGAATTTAGTATGATTTCCTCAATACATTCATTATATCAAATTGAAATATAAGGTATGATTAGGTTTTTAAAAACCGTACCTATGATATGTTATTGAAGAAAGTCGATGGAATTATAATTTATTTATTTTATTTGTTTATTTATGTCTTTAATTATAACATTAGAATTAATTACTTATTATTCATAAATTTGTAAATAAACGTTGATTTATAATTAAACTTACTGTGCCGTTGCTATTTGTCATTCGTAAAATCAGAAATCATAAACCTTGGATAGAGCATACATTGAAGTACATACTATCGTCAACATGATATAAGAGTTTAGTGATATTTTGAGAAAACATTTGGATGCTTTTCGTCTTTGGTAGTTTATGATGTGTAAGGTACAATAAAATCCCATTTACCTTTTCCATCATTTTAGCTTTGCGTAGTTGATTCTAGTACACAATATAAATTGATTATTAAACCTGTAAACAGATTTACCAGATAATGACATGACTGAATATATTTACTTAACGTTTTTAAATTGTCATTTGTCAGTATAATAAGAGTCTCAGTGATATAGTAAACTATAAAAAAAGAACCCAAGTATTTATGTTTATTTATTGCAAAGCTTTACCTGGACTAGCATTTGTATTAAAAATCATATAGATGGTTTAAAATTTCATAATCTTATGTAGTTCCACAAATTATGCCATCTTGTACATGGTCGGCCATCGGGTCTCATACAATGAAAGTCGCAAATTAAGGTTTGAAAGATAATAACATTACATACTTATAATTTGTTTAATGTATTTTATCATACTACTATGATAGGTCTTCGTGGTACACCCTGGCTGCGATCAAATTAAATCATAAAAGTTTATGTTATATCATTAGTTTGGTCTGTGGTAAGTTGCTCCAGATTTTGGTTGTGGTCTTTGGTGCATAATATAGATGGCATGATATGCTTTTGGTTACAGCTCTTAATAGCTGACAATGTGCAGCGGGAATTGATCGGTGATCGAGGTTACAATTATTAGCGCACTTATGTTTTGGTGATATTATGTAGTTGGGACAACAATCGAACGGTTACAATATATATATAGTGAGTTTTGCCTGTTTTAACAACATTCTTATTTTCAGAAAATTCAGATTTTAATCAAATTCATTGATGAACTCAAACATGAAACTTTAATTCTTTGGTTAGCAGATATTTAATTTGCTATATATTATAATATAGTTGTATATTTTTGTTTTATTTTGGGCAGATACACATTAGATCATGACCGTTCTTAGTCTATGAGAAAATATTCTGGTAATAGTTTTCTTAACTAATTGAGTTTTAAGCTACATATATATTCAGATGCAGTTAACACATGAATAGTAGATTTTGAAAAAAATCATTGGGCAATAGATAATTTCTGTTACTGCTCCAGCAGGATATCACCCTTTTTTTAATTAAATTTGAACACATTTTATGACGATGTATTTCATATTTTAGAATTAATAAATGACATATAAAAATTAAACTTTAATTTTAAAATATTAATTTAAATTATATTTTAACAATTATCATTATTATTTATCACATTTATAATATTTGCATTAGTAAATATAGTTTACTTAATTAATTATACATGTATTAATCCATTTTTTAATTTAGTTATAGTCCCCTCTATTTTACATACAAATGCGCAAACTATATACGTATAGATAAATGAATTCATTATAAATGTGTTACAAATCCTTTCTAATAATGGTGCATAATAAAGAATGAAGTCCGTCTTCCATATCCATACACATTTTAATTTTTATAACAATTATATAAAAATTATTTCAATTGATGGATGGAATGAGGTTTTTTTTTTTTAATATTATTCATTACGAGACATTTTTATTTATTGAATAATATGTCTGAATTTGCGGATTGAAAATAATAGTGGATAAAATAAGCAAATTTGATAAATTTATTATATATATTTTTATAGCTTATAGAACATAATTGTATCCATATTTTTCTATACTATATTGATCCCACTTTGTCCTACCGTATATAATATTCAATTTTTTTTTTTTAATATAAAGCCTACCGCCGAAATTATTTATATGCTGTAAATATTTTTATAAATAACAGTTAAATAAAAAAATAAATTTAAAGACAAATTCTTTTTATTTTAAAAATTGGTAATAAACAGCGAATTAAAATTAATCTGATAATTATCAAAGTTACGTAGTATTAGTCTGGTGATGAGATTGTTCAAGTCCGGCAATATTTATTTGGAAAAAAGACCTATCTTTATTGACTGGAAATAATACAAACGTCTACAAACACGTATTTATGTTTTTTTGTAACAAATTATCTTCCGTCATCTAAACTTATAAAGATTTTTTATTTTGAAAAATAATCACCTATAATTTTATTTAGTGGAAATGAAACTAACATGCATTTAAGTTTTTTGCGAGAAATGATTTTCCAACAAGTAAACTTTTAACAATCTAAGTTTATTACAAGTGGTAAGCTAACCAAATATATACATAGATTTAACCGTGCAATCTTGTCCATTTACAAAATGTTTCTTTTAGTAACACTTCTATGCACTGAATTTTCTTGCCTCGAGCCTCATTTTGAGACTGGCACGCTTTTTCGACAATCCTAACGAAACATCAACTGACTATAAAATTAGCAGCAAACCAACATTTTGACTAAAAACTTTCTTCTCATAGGAATATCTAATATTCAATTACAAAATTAATTCATTTTCTTTTTAGAAGATTAATAATAACGTGAAAGCTAAACACCTTCAAACAGATACGCTTTTAAAAATGCTTAAGTGACAGCCAATCAGATGGAATAATGGCATCACATGGGACTCTAAATTCTAAAACACAAGCCAGAACTATTAGAAGATTGTAAATTTGTTTAATTCGATCTTTATATAAACATTTTTTTATGCCGATGACTTTCATAATCGTCGGACTAATACTAAGTACCTTATCAAAAAAAAAAGAATTTAAACTTTGCAAATAGTTTCCCATTTACTTCTTAAAGTAAATGATGTATTAAATTTATATATACACAATATTAATTTAGATAAAATTTAATATATTGTGTTTTAAAAGGATTCGAAACCTATTGTTTTTAATTTAAATTCTTTGAAAAATTGTTATATATATATATAATTTGATTTGAACTTTAGAGTCTCCACTCTACCATGGTATCAAAATAACCAACCTCTTTATAAATAAAGAGTGAAGAAGCAGGCGTTCGGTATGTTGTTCAATTATAAAGTGGTAAGGATTTGAACAATTTTTAGCATTTTATATTATTGTTCTATTCTTTGATTAAGAAAAACTCTACTAATTTGCTCTCAGTATTAAGTGATTAATTATACTTATCATGGACTAAAAAAAAAAAAATCTTAGCCTGATGAGAATTTGAAAAAATATTCAAGTTTCATTCACTGGTATATAAACCTAAGTTGTAGATAGCTATAGCTTATGTTGTATGTGTATATATAATTTTTCAAACAGTTAAAGCATATTAATATTTTTAACAAGTATTGAATATTTTCAAGTAACTTATTTATAATAAATTCAACTATCCAACTGATTATTACTCAGTAAATGAATATCTAACTATAAACAAGAAAGAAAATTTATTACCAATCAATACTTGATTGACACAGTAAGTAACATTTTTCTCCCCTTCTCTAAAAAGATGCTGGATATATCTTTGCCTTATAGTAAGCTTTTTAATAGGCACTATCTGCCATATGGCTCAAGAAATATATCTTTGAGATGGCATTTTTATTAACCATTTCTTTTTGTATATAAGTTGGAGAATACATCCTAAAACAGAAAGATGAAACTGTATTCAATCCCAATTCCATCTAGAAAAATGTTCACTCTTTATAGATATTAAAAGCAAATCATTCCAGTTGGAAACAAATTCATTAAAGATCTTCATAATCATTTTTTTATGAATAATTCAGAAATTGCTGACAAACTTAATCCTGGATGATGCTAGAAAAGAGAAATGGAGAAAAGCTATGTAGAAGCAAAACTGAAAGATCTAATCATAAGAATTGGTAACAATAACTTAATGAGTGTAAGACTACTTCTAAAGGAACTACCACTGTTACTTCTATTGAGATTACCAATCTTATAGGCCAAATTTCTTAATCCAGACTGATGCAATAAGAAATAATAACATTAAAACATAAGTACAAGCTTTTCTTTCATAGAGTTCTGCTAATATCTATCTGATATAAGATATTGTTGAACTTGAATATGCCTTGGATTATCTTAAATCAGATAAGGCTCCAGGAGCAGCGAGTATAGTTCGCAAAACAATTCACTAACATTATTTATATAGAAACTATTCCAACAATTTGGCATAAATTAAAATTATAGTAGTTTTGAAGCCAAATAAACCTAGCAATGATCAAAAAGCATATTACCGATATCATTATTATATGTTCCTTTTAAGCTTTTTAAAAGAAGTATATTAACAAGAATTTTGTCAATAATTGAAAGCAGTCTATCAAGTGAATTTAGATCAAGAAGAAATTTCTATGAACAAGTTTTGCCTGTAGCAACTCCTATTAATTTTTTTTCCAAAATAAATTAAAACTATGATTTTTTAATGAAAAAGATCATTAATTTACTTGACAAAATGTTTTCCTATATAAAAATTTAAATGTTGCTAAATAATCAAATTTTACTAAAAGATCTTTCTCCGAATTATATTTTTTATCTACTTTATTTAATACATTTATCAGTGATCTTCCTGAAATAGAATGCAGAAAATTCATCTATGCTGCTTAGATTTCCTAAAAGAGATTCTTTCTTAGAATAGAAAAATCTCACAATAAGTATATGAAAAGATTGGAAATATTTTTCAAAAACTGGACTTTTACTTTTAATTCAATAAAAATAATATTTTCAATTATTGATCTAAACAACAGGGAATCTTCTCATAATCTGAGTACTTCTTTCTGCAATAATATAATGAAATCCAATTTTAATCCATACTATTTATAAATAATCTTGAATCATGGCCTAACTTGTTTTCCTCATTTAATTATTATTTGGAATTGTAATGCAATTATTTTAAGGACAGTTTCTGTTGGTGAATACTGTGTCTCTAATTGTAAAAAAAGTTAACCCTTCAAACTTCTGAATACTCAATTAAATATTACTATAAGAAATATAATTTGTATTTATTTCTTTACAGTGGATTTCTATTCTTCCACAATTTCCTTCACCACATATCAAATAAAGAATTGCTTCACAGAAAATATATTAAAAGTTATCAATAACTGAAATACAGGTTTATTATATACCTGTATTAATATATGTAATATATAGGGTATATGAGCACAGATACACAACCCATCACCCTCCACTCTATCTCATACCACTGATACATTTGAACATATATATGTCAAAAATATAATTCTTTTTGACATATATGTGTTCAAGTCCATCAGTGATATGAGATAGGATGGAGCGTGGTGGGTTGTGTGATTATCTTTTTGACATATATGTGTTCAAGTGTATCAGTGGTATGAGATAGAGTGGAGAATGGTGGGTCATGTGAAAGTCTGTGCTCATTTACCCTATATATAAAAGTTGTCAAGCAGATCAGACTTGGTAATGATTCAAGATATAGTTTCATCATCTAAGATTAATTTTAAATCCAAGATACTCCATTGAATGTTAAACCACAAATCTACAAGCGAAATATTGTGGTATAAAAATGAAATTCTTATGATATTCCAAACAAATATCTTTTTGTGGATCCATCTACAAAGCCAGATGAATTTGATCTTCCTAGATGCACTGCAATATTATCAACTGATTCGAGACAATAGTTGTGTTTATCATAAATAAAATTTAGTAGCCACTAATTAATATAATACAAATCACATATTTAATGACTATAGTGGCAAAACTGAAGTATATAATAGGAGATGATAAGAGAGTCATCAGTGACTCTATTTCCCATTTGGAATTTCTACAGATTCTTTTATGATCTTTTGTTAATAGCTAATCTATCAAAAATCCAGGCGCTAAATAAATAAAACTCAAACTAATCTTTCACAAAAAAAAAGGAAATCAAGCTGTAAATCTAATACTTATACATGTACATGATGTCTTTTCTGATTATTTGCAAGTTTGTTTTTTATTTTTATCTATAACTTTTGACTAAATAGTTTTTTTTTTTTGTCTTTATTGAATAAAGGTAAAATTGCCTTTTTGTCTTTACTTTGTAAAAACAACAAAAGTTTAATTGTTTTTTTATTTATACAATTCCACAATGTTTTATACTTTTTTTATATGTGATTATTTTTTGTTGTTGTTTTATAACTCGATATTGCATCTTAATTATGCATCTCATAAATAATTTATATAATACTATTCAGTTTTATGCATATAATTTATGTATATATATATATGCATAGCAACTATATATATTGATGTATTTATTTAATATTATTAATAAAATTGACTTTAAAAGATAAAAACTACACATCTCTATTCTAAAGTATCTGAACAAAAGGTATTAATAATAGATGAAAGTTTTAATTATATAAAAAAAAAAAAATGTGATTATTTAAAAAATGTAAAAACATACATTCATTGAATAAAATAATCTTTCTAACTGAAAATTATTTTTTTATTAGAGATCCATTATTTTGTTAAAATCTTTAGTCAAAAATTAATGAACGATATATCTGCTTATTTCTCATCCGATTTATATTACATTCTATATCATATAGCTTAAAGGCTGATTCTCTGGAAATTTCATATCAATAAAAAATTATTAACTTAATTAGCAAATCTCGTTTTTCTTATGTTAATAATTAACATTGCGCCTTACTTAGAATATGCAAAAATTCTGACAAACTTTGAAGCGTTTCAGGAATAAAATTATAATAAACTCATAAAAGAATATCATTATTCAGTTCTGCAAAATATGCCTTAATAATTATTGTCATTAAAAACAATTTTGACTCGCCAAGGGAAAAATTAGAAAATATTTAAAAATTAAAAACGCTATAAAAAATTTAAAACTGATTTATATACTTTCAAAAAAAATAACTAGAGTATGCTTAGATTTTAATTGCAATGTTTTTTGTGGCTTATTATAAAGCTATTTTTACTATTAAAAATGGTAATTGCCCTGAAATAAGATAATAAAAATAATAGCATATAATCTAACAAAACTGTATATATAATAAAGTAATGCATCTTTAACAACGCATAAGATTAATGGTAATTCTAATCTAGTTAAAAGCAAAATATCATTTTCTAATGTTGATTTATTGTTGTGGTATTAAAAAAACTATCTACGAAATAATTACTTTGTGTGGAAATATTTACTTACTAGATTAAAAATATTGGTTCAATTTCAGAAGAAAGACACTCTTTACTAATATACATTCTTAAATTGTTTAATCCCTTTTTACTTTCAGTGAAGTTTTTTAAGGTGATTCATTACTTCCTGAATTTTCCGGAGAATGCAAAAAGCCACAAGGCTTTTTAAATATTTTTTTTACATTTAATGTTTTTTATTTCATTTTCTGAAGCTACAAATATAAATACTCTGCACAATCAGAAGATACTTAGTGGAAATATATGTATGCATTTACAATCAGTTTTTAGCTATCTGAACTTTTTCTTGCAGAAGTCCCTTGACTTTGCTGTTTAAATTTATGGATTCAAACTTTTAAACACTCCAACCAATATCAGACTAGACTTGTAACAATATAATTTAATAAAGTTAGGTGCATGTATCATTTTTTTCCAATGGACCACAGTCCTTGTAGGCAAAAATAAAATTGATCAGTAAAATATTCTTGATAACTGTACTAACTTGGCATCAAACTTAAAGTGCTTAATTTTTTAATATATATGACTTGGATACCAAGATAAGGATGAATGATATCCATTGTGTAGAAGGTAGAGAATAATGCAAATTGAGTGCTCCCTGTAATAAAAGGGCAACTACTAGAAGCTAATCAGAGAAGACGCACTGCATAAATTTGTCTTATTTA
The DNA here is from genome assembly GCA_028023455.1 of Epiperipatus broadwayi. Classification (NCBI taxonomy): domain Eukaryota; kingdom Metazoa; phylum Onychophora; class Udeonychophora; order Euonychophora; family Peripatidae; genus Epiperipatus; species Epiperipatus broadwayi. The sequence goes on from JAQFVV010001109.1 coordinate 22,966, forward strand.
AGAAAAATGTCACTAGTATTAATTGATGAGCTGGAAATCAATGTACACTTATTAGTTTGATATCAGATGGCAATCTATTTAAAAACACACAAAAAAAAATTTTATATAAAAATTCTGAGTTATGAAACATTTTTAATAAATAAGGAAGAGCATTTTCTAAGGAAAAAAACAACTTTAATAATTTAATTAATAATTTACTTATATTGTTTTACCTATGCAAAAAATATAACGATAACAAATATAGAATATATTTGAAATATTACTATACTTAAATAGATAATAATGTTATGAATAAATTGCACAGGGTTTGGATCTTACCTATGAAGCATTTTAGTAGTGACATTCATACAAAATAAGTTATTCATATAATAGAAGAGCATGTATAGTTGCTCACCAGTGCACATCGGCCAGTGTGATGAGTTTATTGTCTTTATATGTATGAGTTTAAGTTCAAGAAACATATTGGTCATTTTTCTTAGTTGTCTAATACTTTGTGACTGAAATACCTGTTGAGTTTTCTTGAAGGCAAAATAAATATGTGTGTAAATAAACTTTTTAAATAGATATTCACAATCATGATGAATAAAACTAATTCATGTTTCTTATTCTTAAGAAACTGTAAAGTCATGAACCAAGGTAATGATTAGTAGCCAAAGGGGACAGGTGCTAAGAATCACCTAATTACTGATACAGGCTGCTAATTGATGATGACAATATATTTAGTTACTTATAAATGAAGATTACTTTCTAGTGAAGGAAGATTGCAAAAATTGAAAGAACTCTCTAATATTAAATGGGATATTATTGGACTTTGTAAAGTTAGAAAAAAAGGGAAGAGATAATTGATTTTAAAAATGGACATGAACTATATATATTACAAAGGCACAATCATTGGAAGAAAAAGTGGAGAATTCATTATAAGTAAAAAGTGGACAAACAGCACTATGGACATTGATGATCAGACAAAATGGCAAGATTACTCAACATCCTGGTAGATACCAAATGCAAATAATTTAGGTTTATGCCTCAACAAGTTTTCACTGTGATGGAAAAGTAGGGGATTTTTATATGAATATACAAAAGGCTTTTGATCTGAATAAACAATATTTTAAGATTTTCATGAAAGACTTTAATGCTAGAATTGGTAAACAATTGAAAAATAAAAATGCTTTAGGTAAATTTGATTATGGTAACAAAAATGAGAGAGGACATAGACTTGTGTCAAATGCAAAAAAAAAAAAAAAAAGCCTTTATATTATGAGTTCTTTTTGTGAGAAAAATGTTAAACAGAAATGGACATGGAAGCATCCAAATGAAGGTAGAAGTGAATTAGATTATATTTTGACTAACAGAAAATATGTATTTCAAGAAAGTAATGTTCTTAATAAATTCAACACAAGAAGTGACAATCAATTAATGAAATGTAAGATACATGTTAATGCAAAATTAGAGAGTCACATTTTTTTAAGAAAAACAGTGTTCATATTTGGTATTCCTAATCTTCAAAAACATTCCAATGAATTTAAGTTAGAACTGGAAAATCGTTTAGATTTGAACATGATTCCAATTTGAATGAAGTTAATAGAAAAATAACTAATACACTTTTAAAACCTGCAGCAAAAATAGCTTGTACAAAAAAGCAACAATTGGCCAGTAAACATTCTACTTAGGCAAGACAATTTATGAAAAAAAGAAGAAATGTTAAAATATATAAAAATAGCACATAAGAAGAGATGAATATCTAGAATTTTGTAAAATTGTGTAAAAATGAGTTAATAATATATAAGAATATATAATTGTGAATTAGCATGGAAAACTATAGAAAAAAATAAAACCTCAGAAATGTAGAACAACATCCCTGGTATTGGCAGAAAACATTTCTTCAATAAGAAAAAAAGATGGAACTATTACTAAAAAGAGAGATAGCATCATAAAATGTGTAAGAGAATTTTATTAAGAATTATATAGATAATAAAGAACAAGAAAAGGTACCTCTTACAACTACTATATCTTCTGAATTACCCAGGATTTTAAGTGAAGAAGTGAGACATGCAATTAAAGTTATGTAGAAGGAAAAAGCTTCAGGTGATGATGGGATTATAATTAATATTGTAAAAGAAGCAGGTGATATATATATATATATATATATATATATATATATATATATATATATATATATATATATATATATATATGAACATCTCTCCAGAATTTTAATTATTTTTTAGTCATTTATTAGACTAAAGATTATCCAATAATGAATAATATTTATGTAGTGTAATTTTCACTATATCACTCTTATGCAAGATAGGGACTGGTTACTGTCCATTTTTAACATCTTGTGGAAGAATTTAATCATAAACATATGAACAAAGATATGTAAAAAAAGCTATGGTCCCAAGATCCACATTTTGTACTGAACCAGCACTCACCAGTTGGATCAGACCACAATCTCTTACACATATCTTTATATATATATATATATATTGTAACGAGCATAGACGTTCGTTACATTGTTGTTTTTTTTTATTTATTAAACATGAAAGTAAATTAAAAAGTTCGCATTTAAAAATTTTCTTTAAGAATTAAAAATTGAAATTAAATATCATTTTAAACTCGTATATATTAAATCGCACAGATAAAAAAAAATTATTAAAGTAAAACTGTATTAAAAATAGAAAAGGTATTTTAAAAACAAAAACTTAAAAAGATTTAGAGATAAAAATATATCTTTGATTTGGAAAACAGGTTAATTAATCAGAAATGGAAATGATTGTTAATTAGTTAAATGTAAACCAGCCTTGGGCATTTAAATGTAAAAACATCGGTCAGATAGGAAAACAATAGAAACAAATAGCCAATGAAAGAAATCCATCGGGAAATCGGACCTCAGCGAAAGGATCATCACATCGATGACATAATGCCAAGTCAATCCTTCGAATACGTATAAAAGGAAAATTTGGAAATTATTAATTGGTGACTGGAAATTGATTATTACGATGTGACTATATGTAGTAGTACGGATTTGGAGGTGAAGGAATTGACAGACGCACTGTCAATTCTTTCAGCTGTTAAAGAAAGGAGAAATGAACTATCGTTTCCTACATTGAGGACCAATTAAACTAAAAAAACCTCCGAATGAATAAATAAAACAACGGCTAAATGGATACCAATCTTAGGAAGGCGTGGGAATTCACATTCATGGCAAGCAACAGATAAAGATGAACTGTTTTAAACCGTAAGAACTTTATAAATAATGAACATTAAATTAAAATTTTCTATATTTAAATGATTGCAATATGATCCTATCTGACCAAACTAGATTCTTTATGAATAGTGTTATTTGATGTATTTTTTTCTTATTTATGTAAAATCATTTCCATTTATTTATTTTTTATTCTTTAAGTTTTTATCATGATTTTTTTTGTTTTTCGTTAGATTAATTATATAAATGTTAAACTTTAAGTCGGGCGTGAATGGCTGTATAGATTTGTAAAGTCATATTAGGGGAGGGTAATCTTAGGTTATTTGTGTCGTTGTTAAATTGGGTCAATGGATTGGATATATTGATGTAGTTAGTAGATGTAGTCGGAGATTCGCTACTGGCAGAATCGCTTCATACGCCACACTCTCCCATTTTGCCTAGGGAAGGAATTATAAGATGCAGAGCGCAGTTCCTTTCTATGGAGTTTTTTTTTATTGTTCTTCTCGTTGGATAAAAGTAATATTCCTATCTAATGAAAGTCAATATCTTCTCTTAATCTTTTTGGTGCTGCCGTATTTCGTATTACATTGAATACATCGATGTATCAGATGAATTGATGCCAGTTTGACTGCAAATTTTAGCCTAAGGTTAAATAGGGATAGAATATTTTATTTTCAAATGCAAATCTATGTGGTCTATTCATACTTGACCCTAAATAAAAATGCATTAAATTTAAGTTGTTTATAGACGCTTGCATGGATTGGTTATCGGTTAAGTATGTTTTGGGTTTTCATATTTGATCAAAATATATAGACATTCGATAAATAATGATACCTTACGGTGAGTATCTAAAATGTATTTATTCAGATGTCTTTTAAGTTATTGGTGACAATGCAAGTATCTTATGGTGAATACTATTGGGTTACATATAAATTTCCCTCCGCAATTGTCAGTAATCAATAATTTTGTATTTTGATCGTTTATGTTTCTTTTGAAATGTTTTTGACCGTGAAATCTATGTAACCGATCTATATTCACATTATAAACAAGCTTTCATAAATTTATATGTGCGGACTTAATTAAAATGTAAAATTATAATATAATAGTAATTAAATGTAAATTAAAGTAAAGTTAAAAATAATGTTAAAATGTAAACTGATACTAAAACAATTTTAAATCTTATATATATATATATGTGCATAAATAAATTTTTGTATGTCAATTACTGGCAGTGGCTTATTTTATTCTTTTTTATATATAGACTCTTAGATTATCTTATTAAATCTCTGCTATTCCACTGAGCTAGTGACATGGGCTAACGACCGGAATCAAAATTTAAAAAAAAAAAAAAATTTTTTTTTTTGACTGACGTATCTGCCTACTTTATAAATTTTTCTAGGTTCAAATGCCTAGATGGCGCCCTGTAGTGCAGTTTACATAAGTCACCTAATCCGGATTGTTACAATATATATATATATAGAGAGAGAGCAAATTACTACAGTTTAATTGATAAGTATCAAATGTGCTTCTCTCACAACTTTAACTCAAATCACTTAATGAAAGTATATTAATAATTTTTATTAGACATTAATAAAGTAGTGATTTATATATCTGTAATATTATGGAAGCAATTATTTTATACATGCCCTAAAATTAACCCCACTTTCCATCAATAATTGTTTTAAAATTACCGGTGTTCCACCTATGATTGGAGCTAATTCTTTAAATAAATGAACAATTATTAATCATACTAAATTAGGGTTTGAACTTTTATGAACCTGATTTTTAAATTGGCATATTACTTCCACAAATTCACTTTATATATCAAAGGGAAGAGAAAGTTCCTCATTCTTATGTAATAAGTTGAAGCTCTAATTTAGGCATGGTCAATAATTTTTGGTTTATTTAAAAAATAACTCTAGCAATAGGTGGATTGATTGTGGTTTTAAAACAATTATTGACAGAATAGTGCATGTCAATTTTAGTGCATACGTGAAGAGGAGTTGTTTCCACAATATTACAGATATATATAAATCATTATTTTATTAATTATTATGTCTATATAAACTAATAAAATTCAGTATTGCATGTAGTTCAAAATGAAAAATTTTAGTTTCCCTATAATATATAAACTGTATTTGTGCAAGTAATATGCTGATTTAAAAATTTAGGCTCATAATAAGTTCAAACCCTAACTTACATGTTGTCAATAATTGTTGGTTTATTTCAAGAATAAGCTTTAACCATAGATAGACCACTTATGGTTTTAAAATAATTATTGATGGGACTGTATTTGTCAGTTTTAAGTGATATGCAAATTTGTCTTTTGACAAAAGGAAAATAAAATGAGTTGTTCAAAAGGGAACTAAATTTTTATATAAAATTAACTTTTATTTAAACAGAAGGGGATATTATTTCATTCAGATTCCACTGGACCTTACTATGCTTTGTGAATAAGAAGTAAGAACACTACCAACAATTAGCTAATCTAGACTGAATGTCTAATACTTGGACTATCTCAAATAAATCTGGCTAAAATAAAATAATAGCACTTATTGAAATGACAGCTAGAAATTGCAAGAGTATATTATTTCCATAAATGAACTATTTTAATATTTGTTAGAAAAAACTATATGACAATTATTTTGTTTTGGTGAGTTTTATATTTGAAAGACTATTTGTACTTTATCTTAATTGTCTGAGTTTATTTGTAATCCAAACATTATGTATAGAAATTGCCAGTTTTAAAAGGGAAAAAAATGTCACTTCTGAGAGTGATAAAGTCTCAGAGTGTTCAAGATATGACTAAGCCCTCTGCCAGGATGTGTATGAGATTTCATATGCAGTTGGTCAGTTAGATTAATTTTAAATAATATTAAAATAATATATTAGTGTTATCATTAGTTTATAAGTATAGAAATATTTGATATTGTATTATTATTAAGTAATAGTCAAAAAGATTTAAAATTATAACTCTTCTAAATTAATCTTTATAACTAATCCTTAAGCATATTTTTATTGTGATTTAAAATATTTTTGAACAGCTTGGTTAGTTATCGCTAATGAATATGGACGAAGACATATTAATTGCATGCACATACCAAGATTTAATTGGTCTATTTTTTATTATTTTTACAACTATTCCATTTGATAAAGGTATAAAATAACCTAACAGAGTTTTAAGAGGGGGGGGGGTCATTAAAAGAACAAGAGAAGTGATAACATCTGAGCTATAACAAAATTTAAGATCAAGAAGAAGCTGAAAATAAATAACACTGGATTTGAATTTGAACAAAATTTAAATGATATGCAATTGAATTTTGAGCCATAAATAACGGAGTGGAGAATTCCACTTCCTTGCATCCATTGACCTACTGATCTATCAGCTGAACATCACGATTTCACACTGAAAAAAAAAAGGGAACCATTTTGAAAAACAAATACTTCATTCAAAGAGACTTCATATTTAAAACCAGACAAGAGATCATAAGCATAAAATTTTATTCTATTTATTACTACAATTTTAATTATTATAGTCATTATATATGTTTAAAGATTAACAATGTTTTGTTTGGAAGGGCAAGAATAAGAAAAGAAAAATATTCAGTGTGTTTGTTTGTAAAATAACTATGAAATACTTTTTGCCCTTATTACCAAATGTAAGAAGAACCTGATTAAAAGCCAATAAATATCACATGGTCCCCATTTCTTATGCTTGTTTATAACTGTTATTAAACAGGCAAAACTCTCTATATGTATTGCCACTTAGTGCAATGCTCTCAGATCCAAGACTCCTCATTGAAGAAGGCCACAAGCCAGAAACTAGTCTGGTGATATTGGATAAGTAGGCACTAGGTGGAGATTTTATGCACATGCCTTCTGGCATCCATTGATTAATCTGGCTTGCACTGAGTGGCAATACATATAGAGAGTTTTGCCTGTTTTAATAACCTGATCAAAAGTAATTAAAACAAAACTTTCTGAAATTAAATTATATCTTCCATAGCGTAAGTTTGTGGATAAACACATGTAGAGGTCCCTACTATCGCATTTTACACGCATATTCTCGAGGTTATAACCGCAGTAAATATTATTTATATTTTTATCAAAATATTATTCTGATGAACCTTTTTAGAATGCTTGTTTACTTCGTTATTAAAAATGTATATTAGAATAAATATACCATATTGATAAATATAAAAGATATTTAACTTATAACTTAATTGAATAGACTTAATGCAAATCTTGATTAAAAAAACAATAATTTGTAATAGTATTATGGAAGAATAAATGCTTATTTACATATGATTAAGTTTCAGTTGGGATGACGTTTAGTAATTCTAGACAATTTCACCCACGCCATTCATTCAGACATCGTATATAGTAATTTAAAATGACGGTTCCATCCTCATGCTTTACTTGCCAGTACTTCAGATTTGCTCATATATAAGCATTTGAGTCATAGGAATAAGAGGATTCCTTTTATTCCTGCATAAATACTATATCTTGTATTGGTGAAAAAGTATTCATTTATTATTAACACTCGCAAAGTATATGCACAATTAGCTTAAAAGGCTGATATTTGAATGTAGATAAAATTAAAATAAAGTAAATAACTTTTTAATTACTATTGTGAAACACTGGAGTTAACATTAGTTTAAAATATCAATAAAAAGATTTTGAAATACCTTAAAATGCAGGAATCATTCTTAATTATTCAAATATATTACTGCAGATGGAAAAATTAATAATTCTTTTGAGAAAATTTTTCTTTTGCTGTCTAAGTTGGAGTTATTATTTAAGCTTTGTTTTTTTTTTTTTAAAAAAAAAAAAAATGGATCCAAAATTCTAAAGAAGAATCTTTATGAGCGTTACGGTATAACTGTTTCATTTGGCAGAAACTATTAAATGTTTTTTTTACTTTACCATGATATAATATAAAGAATATGGATGTGTTTCCTTGTAAAATAGTTTGCCAGCCAACAATGATATATTTTTCCCTCATCAGTCAGCTTATAGCAAAGGAATTTAAATTACAGACTATGGGAATAAAATGAAATATAATAATGATGTTTTTTATTGTTCATGTTTATTAATATTTTATATTAGTTTTGGTTATGCTATATATATATTATTTATGATGTAAATATTCAATGAGTCTAAAAATAGACTAAGGTAAAATTATATATATATATGTGTGTGTACTGGATAGCTTAAAGTTAATATTAAATTAGGTTTGTCTAGATAGAGGTAAGCATATATTAAATTTATTGCAATTGTCTATTGGCATTCTATCTATGGGTAAATAGACAGAGTAATTTCTCAGAAGCATAATGGTATTTACTTATGCTGACAGAATTATTTTATTATTTGGAATTTTCCATATAACCAGGTATACATTTGTTTTATATCTTTACTATATTTTGCCTGTAATTTAGTATAGTTGCTTTAGTTTATAGAATTTATCATATTTTTCCTTGACTGTGTGTTTCTTATTATTGCAAATTTTATTATGCTTTAAAAAAATATTCTATAGTCATTTGACTTATAGTATCTTTATTGGTTTTATACACTATTTAATATATGCATTTTGCCATTGTTTTGATGAAGATTTGTGCTAGTTTCCATTTGATAAGTGTGAGAAACATATAATATTATTAAATATTGCATCATTGATATTATGTATTGGTAGATGGAATGTACTTTCCTATTGCTTATTCCATGAGAGGATTATGTTGTTGAGGCTTATAATTATTTTATGCTTAGCTGGTGTAGTTCAATCCCTAGAGTGGATTATTTTCATAATATGCATTCTGTTTTCTTGTGTTGAGATGATGTCCACCGATTTTGTACCTAGGAAAAAAGTATTGGAATCTACCATATTGTTATACAATTATATAATGTTGTTCTGAAGAGCCTTTCTGTATTGTATGATCCCTCATGATGATGTCTAGATATTTTCCACTGTGTGTGGTGAAATTCTTGATGTTTAAAATTTGTATGGCAATATAAGGTAGAATTCACTCAGGGACTCTTGTTTACCTATAGTGTTTAGCTAAATAAATTAGTATATGTATTATGCTGGGGTACCTTGTTGACAGGTTACAAGCAAACCAATAAAATTTCTTAGTAATTTTAATACTTTTTTGTATATGGCATAATAAGAGATACACATATGCAAAGTCATTTTATTTCTATCAAGCAGTAGTTCACTATTGGATCGATAAGACATTTCAATAGTTAAGATGATTATTCTGTAAACATGGGCAAAGTTTAGTATCCTGTATATATCTGACTTCTGATGTCTGTTCCCATATTCATATAATTGATTGCTGAATGCTAAATGATAATTATCATTTGTGCTTCATATGATAATTGTCATTATCATATTACTTATTAATAAAGTTTAGTTATACTTTAATGCTTTATTATACTTTAATGCTCTCAATAGCACATTATAGCTGGGTATTATGAATGACAGTTACTAGACATATTAGTGTATCACAACTGTTAATAAATCTAAAGGGAATATACCTGCAACCAAATAAATATACCTTGTTTTATATTGTTTCTGAAATATGTATGTTTTGAATTATTTATTATTATTTTAGAAAGTTGTAAATAGTGTAAATAAATATTGTTGTTTTGAAAATATATTTGTTTGTCTGTGGCCTTATTGCTAATCATTGTTCATATTATTGTTATTGCTATCAACATATTATCTTATTATCTTAAGGTCATCATCAAACCATACAATATATTTTATTATGCATTAACATATCACAATGATTTTGGTAAGCTGTTACATTTAAAGTACATTTAGAATTTATTGTTTATTGATCAGAACACTGTTGATCTTAACCCCATGTCTTATTTTAAATAATATTTTACTGATTTATTGGTTTTGGAATAACCTGGTTTATTTGAATCATAAGATACATCATTCACTGATCTTGATCATATTGCCCATAGTTATTAATAAAAGAGAAATAGTAAGTTATTGTGTTTGCTTTATTAGGAATTTATTTGTACTTTGTAAAACTTAAAGTTCATATTACCGTTAGTATTAGGATTACTAAATATTCTTTATTAATTTTCTTTTTTTTATGAGCTGTCTTTGTTAGTTATATTTGGTAGTGGCAAAATCCCTCTCACTGACCCAAGTATATCATTTAAAATAGTAATATTCAAGTTATTTAAACCCTGAGAAAAATTACTAGTTGGCAATCATAATTTTGAATTTATTGTAATTTTTATGTCTAAAGTTATTTATTATGCTTTGATATGAGTTATATTTATATTCACAGTTTTATTGAGTCAGTATAACTTTAAGATGTAAACTTCTTCTCTAGTTTTTAAGACTTATAGTTTATCTTAACTTCGTGGTTAAATATTCTGGTTTGATTAAGCTTGAAATTCATATTTTGTTTTATTTTATTTTACTTTCATTTAACACAATATTAGTTTTATGATTCAGGATCTCATTCTTCTGTCATCAACATTGTTCTCATATTTCATCTGGATCTTTTTTCTTTTATTTCTTCATCCTCATTTACCTTAATTCATTATCATAATTGATTCAACCTTCATTGGCGCCTATTCTATCATCATCTTAATCATTCATCATCCTAACACATGTTTTTTCTCTTCTTCCCACTCTTAAGTTCATTCATTTTCATTATTTAATTATTTATTTTCATCATCCATTTAGTCATCTACATTCTAATTCATTTATCACCTAATTCATAATTCGAATTCAATATTCATTTTATACATCTGACTATTAACTATTTATTGGTTTTGCAAATATTAAATTTATCTAGTAATATTTTGCTTATGGATGTTAAAGCTAGTTTAATGGATGCTGATACAAGAAGTTATTATCTTCATGGACACTGTGATCTTCCTTAGATTTACGATTCATGCTAGCCTAGATGGTTTTAGAAAAAATAATATTTTTATTTTAACATTACTTTTTTATGTATATATTTTTTTTATCCATATAAAGATGGTTACAATATATATATATGTGTGTGTGTTAGTTTTGTTGTATGAGTGTTGTTGGAAGGCTATATGTTTGTGTTTATTTAGTTATATGTTGTAACGATATATAAATATGCCATTACATTAACCAAAAGACTGTTTTTTACAAGGCTCCTTGTAGACATCTGACGTCACTCTAACTCAGCCGATTCTTATGCTAAAAAATTCGTTCGATACGTTTTGAAGAGATTTTTAAAAGTTCTGTAAGATGGTGCCCTCTTCCGACTTATTTTACAAGTAAAAAATAAAAAAAAACGCATTTAAACCTAAACAAAGAAAGAACATTATTTGTGATTGGTTCTTAGCAAGCTCTCAGCTGAAAAAGACATTCTGATTGGCTGGAAAGAACAAAGAAAGCGCCTGATCAAAGAAAATAAAGAAAAACGCTGAGATTTTCATTTCGAATATGATTAAAGTATTATAAAATTATATTTATGGAAATTAAAATTTTTTTCAGAGAGAATAATAAAAAAACAAAATTATTTTCGAAAAATATTGAAGATTTTAGTAAAAATATTGAAGATGTAGTAAAAAGAAATATTTACTTTTCTATAACGTAAAAGTCGATCTTTTTGTTTATATTACAGCTTTTATGTTGCCGAAATTGAATATTTTAGAATAAATAAATAGCAATTTATTTTTGAAAGAACTTTCGTTCTCTTCATAACCTGAAAAATTAATAATATACTTTTTATAAACGTATCTGAGTTGAATTTAATATTATAGGTGAATATGTTTTAACAATAGGCTTTGTCTTCAGTTTGTGAGTTGGCCAATTAAAAGATTTGATTTTTACCTCATACAACCAATAATATAATTAGCGGTTAAAAGGTTAATTTAAAATAAAAACTAAGTTCGCAAATAAAAATAAATTTATTAAAAATCTAAAAGTTAAAAAAAAATTAAAGAGTTGTTAAACATATATATATATATTCGCACAGATGCAAAACTTTAAAAATATTTTTTTTTAATAAATAAAAGTATTTGAACGTACTTTGTTATAAAAAAGTACAAGATTTAAAGATAAAATATTTTTGTAAATGGAAATGATTGTTTTATAAATTAATTGAAAAGCAAGCTAGCCCTTGGGGCTCTTGTATAATTAAAAAGTATGATGAAAGATAGATAAGAAAATAAAGAAATTAGCTTGACCAATGGAAGCACCAAGCCTCTCGGACCTTAATGAAAATGATTGGAACAGTGACGTTTTGTTTTTTGAATCCGGAGGATTACTATAAAAAGAAAAATATTGAGTTCCAGAAAGTTCCAGCTTTTTGTGTTCGAGAGGTGTGATAGGATGCACATATCACACTCTCTATTTAAAAAAAATGAAATTACTGAAATACTGGAATGAAACCAGCTAATGCCACCTCCAGAACATCAGATCGGTCTTCCAATGGAGACATCGTGGGAATTAAAAACAGGAACCTGAATTCTTCTACATGAGCTATGAACTTTACAAATTAACAAAAAAAAAGTAATTAAGAACTTTTGTCATTTTTTTAAAGATTCAGCTAATCTAAATTTTAAAATGAACTCTTATTTGATTTTCAAATTGATAATTAATGTTTAAATTATATATATATTTGAGTTTGCTAAAAAAAAAAATCATTTCCATTTTTTTTATTTTTATTAATATTTATTTGTATAAATTGTTTAAATGCATGAAATTTAAGTTGGGTATGGATGTTGCATGGATTTGTTAGCGGTTAATTATGTTGTGGTTTTCATATTCGATTAGAATATATAAGTCATCGATGTCAATGCGGCATCTTATGATGAATGCCATTGGGTTTCTTGTATTCCCTCTGCAATTGACGTTATCAATGACTTTGTATTTTGATCATTTATGTTTATTTTGAAATGTTTTTAACTGTGGAATCTATGCAGCCAATCTATACTCAACATTATAAAACAAATTTTATAAAATTGATCTGTGCGAATGTATCTAAATGTTAAATTTAAGTCAGGCATGAATGGCTATATAGATTTGTAAAGTTATATTAATTAATTAGGGAAGGGTAATCTTAGGGTTATTTGTTTCATAGTTAAATTAGGTCAATGGATTGAATATATCGGTGTAATTAGTAGATGTAGTATGAGGTTCGCTACATGCAGAATCACTGTGTACGCTGCACAACCCCTTTTGCCTATGGATGGGATTGTAAGTCGGCAAAAAGGACCACATTCCCTTCCTGTGGAGTTTTTATTTTATTGTTCTTCTTGCCATACAGATGTAACATTCCTGTATTGGACAAGAGTCAATGTCTTCTCTAACTATACTGTTCAGATGTCCATTTCTGACAGTATAGTATATAGTGCTGTTGTATTTTCATGCTACATTGAATACATCAATGTATCAGATGGATTGATGTCGGTTTGACTGCAAACTTTTGGCCTAAGGTTAAATAAAGGATAGAATATTTTCTTTTCAAATGCAAATCTATGTAGTTTATTCATACATGACAATCTTAAAATAAATCTAAAATTCACCTGTGTGGATGATTTAAAATCTTAAAATAATAATTTAAATTAAAAATTAATATTAAAATCTAAATAATAAATGTTATTCCTCAAATTTAAAATGATTATATATGTGCGTAAATATATATTGTTTGTGTGTTAATTACTGGCAGTGGCTTATTTTATTCTTTTTTTTAGCTATTAATATATTTTGAGAATATAAATCTTTATTAAAACTTATAAAAAAAATGTTTTAAATCTCTGATACTCCACTGAGCTAGTGACTTGGACTAACGGTCTGAAATAAATATAGTGGGATCTTAACAGCGCATATCTGCCTACTTTATAAATTTTTCTAGGTTCAAATGCCTAGATGGCGCCCTTGTAGTGCAGATATGTTAAGCCTCTTATTCCCAATCATTATAATGCATATGTTTGTTTTGCTTTGTAATATTTGTTTGTTAGAAAGTTGTGTTATACAATAAAATTTAAATAAATAAAAATTAAATAAATATTAAAAAAAATTTGGGTAAGTGTTGTTGTGTGTTTTTTTTTATAATTTATATGTGAATTTGTTATTTGTAGTTGTTCTTTATTATGGTTTTGTGCGGTTTAGTTTTTAATAATTTTCCCTTGAATAATATTAGGAGGATTAAAAAAATTATCTAGATTGAGTGATAGAATAGAATCTTTAATATAGCCGATTTATTTTCTTACAAAATATAAGGAATTTAATGTTTTTCCTAAGAGTAGTATTATTAATTTTAAGAAGAATAGAAAGTTGTTTAAAAATCGGAATTCAGTTTTGAATTTACAAATGTATATTTTGAATAGTTTTTGAAAGAAAATTTCATTAAGTTTTACAAATTTATTAAATAAATATAAAAGGAATAGGTATGTTTAAATTAGTGGCAAGATTTTAATTATTCAATTTTAAATTTTTCATAAAACAATTTAGAATAAATAGGTCAAATTTTTATTGCAGGAAGTATGAAAGAAAATTAAAATTGTTTGAAAAAATGAATAAAGTTTATTGTAGTGATAGGGTAATTGAGAGTAATGTTTATATTAATAACGTTGTTAATCTTTCTAATATTAAGTTAAATAATAGAGAATTAGAAATTCTTGGTAAAGGTCCTAATTTTGTTCGTTTTCATTCAAATAATATAGTTTTTGATACAATTTCGTTTATTGAATCTAGTAATTTGAGTGATTTGCAGAAAGTGGACATTCAATTGGTTTCAAATAAAATAGTTAATTTCTAATAACATGATCATTTTTTATAAAGACAAAGCTGATTGGTTTGTCATAATAAAAGGAAATGAGTTCAGGGAAAAAATGGATAAAGAGTTAAATAGTGGTAAATATATGTTTTTAGAAAAAATCATGGTAATGGGATTAAAAAGAGGTTAATAGATATTATGAAAAAAATTGTGAATTTAAAAAATTTTAATATGGTAGATTATTTAAAAATTTATCCTAATGACTTTACATCAGCTAAGATGTTTATGAATATTAAGCTTCACAAAGATGGTTTTCTTTTAAGATTTATTTTTCATTTTACAGGTGATATTGTGAAGAGTATTTCTAGGTTATTGAATAATTTTTAAAACAATTTGTTAATTTGGGTCATTACATAGTTTCTTCTTTTTTTGAGGGTTTTGATAAGATTAATAATTTTAAAATGGCAAGTAATTGGGTATTTGGCAGTTTGGATATTGAGAATATGTATCAATCTGTTAATAGATTAAGCAGTATTGATGTCCTTATGTCTGCGTTGGTTAAATATGGATCTTTATCAAAAATAATAAAGTTATTAAAGATTTGCTTTTAATATTGGAGGATTATATGTATTTTACTTATAATGGTAATTTTTATAAGATTAATGAAGGGTGGAATATAAGTTATATTGTTTCTCTTTTAATTTGTTCAATGTATATTAATTATTTGGAAGAGGAAACATTATTAAGAAGGATTGTTTATATTTAAAGTTATTTGTTAAGTATGTTGATTGTTTCTTTGTATTTGAGAATGATAAATTGAAAGAGCTGGTAAATGAGTTTGTTTTGATCCTTCTATAAAATATGATGTAGAAGGAGGGGGGATTAGATTTTATTAAATTAAAATTTTTAGATCTATTGGTGAATAGAAATATAAAAAATAATTCTTTGGTATGTAGTCATTATGTTAAGAGTTTAAAGAGTTCAAGTCTATAATTAAAACTGATAGCTTTTTTTTTTTTTTTTTTTTTTTAAATTTTTTAAAGTTTTTTTAAATTTTTTTTTTTTTTTTTTTTTAATATAGTTTTAAAAAAAAAAAGGGAAAATTCTCTCCTTTTTTTTATAAAAAAAAAAAACTTATTAATTTTTATAAATAATTTTTTTTTTAAAAAAAAAAAAAAAAAAAATTAAAAAATCTTTATTATTAAAAATACTTTAAATGATAAAATTTCAATGTTAAAATTTTCTATGTTGTCTTCTATATATAAAATTAAAATAATCATTTAAAACAAAATTGAAATAGACCCTAAAAAAAAATTAAACACAACCGCTATCCAAAGGAACTCTAAGAAAGCCAAATAATGTATAAACAAACTTATTTAAGAAATGCTTCAATGAAAATTTTGATTTTTTATTATTAAAAATGTATGATTCTGAAGCAATTAACTTATTTAAAAGTTCTTTTAATAGTAAGGGTGTATGGGAATGAGTAGAATTGTGGGTAATGTTTACTTTAAATATGTTATTTTGTAATTCTTAACACTTGAGAAATTTGCTTGTAGCAGTGAAACCATTGGTTGTGTTTTGAGTTTATTTTTGTGGCTACTCTAATTGAGTTGTGAATTTGGAGTAATTTTGATATATATATAGTAATGGGATGGCCATTCCATTGTATGCACAAAGGTGGGTGGGTCCTTCCTAATGAATAAAAGAGTACATCTCTGTTGTCCACATTTATGCATATCCCTCACACATTACACTCATATCTAGGAGAGGAGAGAGTAAAATCTAAATAACTACTGATTCTACTCTTAATCTACTGCTTACATATTGTAGTTTACTCTTGCTATTCTGGATTTCGAACCCAGGGAGATGTTACTTGATCTTCTGGTTCAGGGTATATTTGTATCACTGAATTCTTAATATGTGTAAAATGATTATATGCCTACTAGTGGGAATGGATATGGTATATTAAATATATACATGTAATAATCATAAATATATGTGAGAGGATATGACCAAGTAAAATTTGACTACAGAAAATAAACCAAGACTCGTGCTTAATATTTAAACAAATTTAATGATCATATTTACATTGTGTGATATTTGAACAGAAAACTTACAACAAGATTGGTAAAAACTTATTTAAGTGTTTGTGGTTATTCTTGATTTATACTTGATTTATAATATTTCCCCAAATCCTGATCCCATAAAGAATGATCACTGGACATCTCCATTAATATGAACAATTTTCATACTCTAGCTAACATTGGTATAGAAGATGGACATTAATACATTACTTTATCTCTTATTTAAAGTCATGATGGTATAGAAGATTCCCCTGTTATATACTGTATGTGTAAGTGATCAAGGTGATATATAAGTTTATGACATAAATTATAAACAAGATATTAAGAGAAAATATGAAAAAGAAACAGTTAACATAAGCATTGAAATAAACAAATATAGAAAATATGCATGTGGTGAATAAATCAATGTTTAAATTATCTACATATTAGGTAATATCTTACCTTGTCCCATTCTTATACCAATCAGATTATTGTATAATCAAGTTTACTTTTTAACATTTGCCGATTTAAATTAATATTATGAGTAAATATATTCTTTTTGCTTTTACTCGCTAATACTAAAATCTATGCCTCTATATTAAAGTAAAGAAAATTAATTTATCAAATCTGACATACAAACAACTACAAGTATATGACATAAACTTTATAACTTGGCTTGAAAGTTCATGTCGAAACTGTCCTAACAGTTTGTTCTATCTCATAAACTGTGTCAATCCATTTATGTATGGATGAGAATTCAAATGTGTGCTGGGTAAGTTGTCTTGAATAGCCTTCGAACGTGAGTTTTGAAATGTAGAGTAAAAAAAAAAAATTCATAATGAATTGGTTCGATGTTTATTAATCCAGATGGAGAGTAAGAGAACAATTCCATATTGAACTTGACTCATAGCTCCATAGACGATGACCATTTCTCCCATGATGTCTTTCCTGAACTTAGCACTGCATTTGTATTTTCATTATTAATTATATTTATTTTATTATTTAGTTTCCAGTGGAATATCATTGAAGATTCTTATTTTACTGTATACTTTTTATATTCAGGTTTTGAAGCTTATAGTGAGAAATTAAAGATGATTTTGGAAATTCAAACATTTTACTTTTTTTTTTTTTTTTGAAGTGTCATAGCATCGGCCGGGACATGAACACGCAACCCGGGCAACTGCCTGCTAGTACAAGGCAGTCGCGCTGACCTCTCGACCACCAATGCAAGATTAAACATTTCACTTTTAGTTGTAAATCCTTAATTTCCAAATTCCTTATTTACTTGTATTGCGAACTATGTTTATCCTCACTTTTTGAATGTTTATAAATGAATATTTGAAAGTATTACTATTCCAAATAGATGAATACTAGTTCTCAAACTTTAAAATACAACTATTTCTAGTAGGAAAATGTACTTTCTTTCTTTTTTTTTTAAGGAAAAAAGATTTTCTTACTTTTTATTCTTTTTGAAAACAGAAACTCTTTTTGTATAACTTCTATTAAGCCAGTTCCTGCTCATCATTTTTCTTCATTGTTGACGTCATCTATAATATGTATTAACATAAATAATTTGTAAATAAAAATAAGAAAATAAAGATTTGTTTTCTCATTTTAATATTATGCATATATATTTTATTGGTTTTTGATTGCATTTACTCATCCTATCTACTGTGTGTTGTTCTTTTGTGTTTGCATGCATCGTACATTTTGTGTTAAGTGTCATTTCTGTTTGACCGAGTTGGTTAAAAATTAGTCTAATATTTATTTTGATTGGGCTTTAAAGTTTAGCTTGGTTATTGGTTTGTCATTTGTAAGCCATAACATTATCTAATTTTATTACTTAATAAGTAAAGCTAATATCATGGGGCTTGAATTAGGATTGGGCCTCATGGTGTGTACTAGTTTTCGGAGGGGTGTTGGAGGCATCCATAACAATATATATATATGTGTGTGTATGTGGATGGGTGGGTGTGTTGGTTTATTATTGGATGCTTAAAATTAACCATGTGGTATCCATGTAATTTAAGTAAATAAATAAAAATGTAAATGAAACATGTTAGTCTGGTCATTACAGTATATATATATATTGAAGCAGTAAAATCTGTCATATATATTTTGCTTCACTGTCTGTTGATATTAGTAAGCTTAAACTAGGGGTTCAAACCCATCTGTGTACTTGTTTAATCATCAGGGAGTGTTTACATGTGATTACCCTCTATTTTGTAAATTGTCAATAGTTATTTTAAACTAAGATCTAATATTTGTTTAAGTTGTAATTCGGAAATGTTTAAAATTTCCATCTCCATATAGTCATGTATGTGTGTGTATGTATTACAGATACATAAAAAATATAATATTTATTTAAATATATTTTGCATATTATTTAATTTATAATTTGTATATTATTAGAAAGCTGATGTAATACCAGAGAAGGTTCTGGGGAGTAATTAATATAACAAAAGAAACAAAAGAATGTATTCTGTTTCAAATTTAAAATGTGATTGTTAATTAAATGAATTTTAGCAATCCTAAATTTTAATGGAAAATATATCTATTGAATTTATTTCCAATTTAGAAATAGAATAGAACAATACTATTCAGAACTTATTTTGTTTTCATCTTTCAAATGTAATATTAAATAAAGGATGAGTGAAAACATGCCAAGTAATGCATATCCAACCGCCTCAAGTGGTGATGTCAAAGAGTTTTTAGAAAGTTTTGTGACATATAAATACAGTCAAATTCAATACAGTGCAATCCACATCACTCAAAATTTTGATAAAATGATCTCTGAGTAGAGGGAAGAAATTTGCTTTCCCGAGCTACCCAAGATCGTCTTCATACTGCTATGCTACCATGCCATCTCCACTCAATAACTGCTTTAATCAAATCCTAATTTAATTCTCAAAAGATGATTTCCATTATTTTATTTGAACTCTGTATTGCTGACCATGTTTTCCATATTTTATTTTTCAGGTTATTAACCTGTACGGTGATCAAGTCATTGAATCACCTGAAGGTAATTCTATCTATGCCACTAACCTGAACTTTCAACCTTCATTTATTTAATTATAATTTATTTTAATTACAATGTAACTCTTTATCTATTTAATAATTAGTGATGTCTCTGCAAAATATAATGCATGAATCTATGAATTCTGATCTATAATTGTATTTACTGTGTTTCATGCTTTATTTATCTCTCTACTATTTTAATATGGCAAACTTAAATTGTATTTATTATAATTATGTACTGTGGTTAATTTGATTTTTATATGCTAATGACTCAATCTAGTGAACCAATATTCTGATTCCTGTCCTGATATTATGGGAAACATAAATACTTAAATCTAAGTCTTCTTACAATACTAAGATTTGCTTGATTGAATATTATTGTTTAATTGTGATATTTGTTCAATGACAGCCTATAAGTTGCCATCTTATTATATCAATTTCTTATCTTTTTTAGCACTATGGATTTAATTATATTTTAATATTCTTTAGAGTAAAGTTAATGACCTTACCTTTATGCTTAATAATCAACCATTTTCTTGTCAGGTGATCAAGCATTACATTTGCTATATGATTATTTACATGTTCAACATAGTTATATTTGTTTAATGAAGGAACAATATTTTCCTCCTTTTATATTTTGACATTCTACTTAGTATTCAAGGTCATATGTATATCTTTTAAGATAGGTTAAATTTTGTCATGTCATTATGCTGGGTATTATTAATTTATGAGGGCTTTAGTTAATATATCAGTGTCATTAAGGACCTAAATATTATTTAGCATTGCTTACTCATGATAGCATTATTATTTTCATATTTTTGCTTTGTCAAAATTAATATCTGGAGATTGCAGATCACTTCTTTTCATGGTGTACTGGTCAAAGCATGTTGAACTATCTAATATGAGCTGGAACTCAAAAATTGTACTTCAAACCCAGTCAAGCATGAGATTTAGGTCAGGGACCAATCTGGATTCGAACCCACTCCCTAAACACCAGATCAAACACCTTATGAATAACATATAATGATGACACACAATAATTTATTCTTAAGTCTGGCCCACTAGCAGAGCAAAAAAGATAGAGACATATATTAATTACATTATAACTTAACTAAAATACATTATAACCTAACTAAGATAAGCATATGTATGGTTGTATGTGTGGAAGTAAAGAGAAGGTAATTCGAACAACTCAAAGAAGTTAAGACAATAAAAATAGTTTAATAACATAATAATTTAATTATATACATTGGGATAATTAGCTATTGGAATTCACGCTAATGGTTCTCATATGCTCTTTTATTTATTGAATAATATATATCCATGAACATACATCTTTGGTTGGTATGGTATTAAGATGCTAATCATTTATTAGAAAGATTACATAATATTGCTATTAATGCTTTTATCTATGGTTCTGTAACGTGGTGACTAACATATAATTTTATAATTTTGGGAAAATATTACTATCTAATTGTTTTATATACCCATTTTCAGTCAGATATATAGATATGAGGAAAAGTTAATAAATGTGGAAAATAATTAAAGAATGCTTTATCATTTTTTCAGAACTAAAGAGCATTTTGATCTGATGACTCAATCATTTGCGTATCTCTTTTCTAATCTCTTTATTATTACATTCATTTAGGAATAGTTGTATAAAGCATTTTCCCCCCACTAACTAAAAACACTTTTATGAATATTTTTTGCAACAAAATGTTTTACTCATAAAATGCCTCACACTATGGTGGCCTTCAGTAATAATATCATTGATTTTGATATACATTTAGCTATTGAAATCCGGGTATTAGGCAAGAAGATCTACTTATTAGGCAGAGATCAAGTTAGACTGCTCTTTCATCCATCGACATATATGATAAACACATTAATGATTTTCTTAATAGAGAAAAAAAATATAAGTAGATATATGAATAGACAGGGAGGCAGATAAATAGGTAGATATGTAGATAGTTAAATAAATAAGTAGGTATATAGTTGACAAATGGATAGGTAGGTATAAAGATACAAAAAGTAATAGATAGGTAGATAATTGGATAGACAGAAGAACATTTAAAGAGACAAACAGGCAGATTAGGTAGATAGACATATATAGAGAGATAAATAGATAAGTATATAGATACATAAATAAATAGATAGATAGACAGACAGACAGACAGACAGACAGACAGATAGATAGATAGATAGATAGATAGATAGATAGATAGATAGATAGATAGATAGATAGATAGATAGATAGATAGATAGATAGATAGATAGATAGATAGATAGATAGATAGATAGATAGATAGATAGATAGATAGATAGATAGACAGATAGATAGATAGATAGATAGATAGATAGATAGATAGATAGACAGACAGACAGACAGACAGACAGACAGACAGATAGATAGATAGATAGATAGATAGATAGATAGATAGATAGATAGATAGATAGATAGATAGATAGATAGATAATCGTTTTTATTGTGATTAAAAATTGCACACGATTCAGAAAAGAGCTTATATTCCACCAAATGATCAGCTAATATGTTAATCGTATGGGTATTAAGTATTACTTATAATTTGGTTATATAAACTTCTTTCTGAAAATGTTATAGCAATATAACTTTTACAAAAACCTGAAATATTTTTTTCCTTTTATTTTGACTTATTTATATGTCTAGAAAGTTAGCTTAATAGCTAAAGGTTTCTAGACTAAATACTGATTAAGAAAAATAAAACAAAAACACTTTTTGATCCAAATAAATGGCAGATTATGTTGCACCTGTTATGGTAGATATTTAAACTGATAAAGCAAATTATTTTATTACATATTTTTAGAAAATTATAGATTGGAAGATTTAATTTATTTAGATTTATATTATTATTTCTAATTTTGAAATAAAGTTTTCAAAATTTTAAATGTTAATATTTGATTAGATTTTTATATTTTTTTTAATACCATTACCTGTGTAATTGCTTTTACGATCTAAATAGATTTAGAAAGAGAAAAAAAATACACAAACACATGACAATCCGACCAGAGAATTGAAATAAATGGCAACATTGGGAATTTAACATTTCATTTTCAGGAACTTAATAATCTTAATTATGTTGTGTTTTTTTGATTATTAAAGCAGTGGAAAATCCCCAGTGTTTATAATTTGTTTTATTTTTAAATTTTATATTTAAATTTAATTTAATATAAGAATATAATGGATTGAAATATATATTCAATTTCAACATTACTTAGGTTTTTCTTTTTAAAATAATCTTATAAAAAAATTATAAATCTGTGAATAATTCTATTATTTATAAATAAAATAAACACGTACATACACCTAAAATAAATTTCAACTTTTTAAGAATTTTATTTATCTATATTAGAAAAATAAATAATTAAATTTAATAATAATAAAACTACTTAATACTTTTGAAAAGTGATGAAAATAAGAATAAAGATTAAAATATTGATATTCAATGCATCGATTAATATAAATTAAGTGAATTCATCCCATTGGCTATCTCATTTAATTATTATATAAATAATTTGATATGTACTTTCTGAAGTGCCTACTGTTGCTAATTTGGTTTGGTGATAATTTTTCAGACTTTAATTTTAATGAAAAAACGATTCTTCATTAAATTCATAACTTTAAGAAATAGAAGTTATCTTTAAAATAATTAAATGTTGCAAATATAGAAAAAAAAATAATCAAAATAGAAAATTTCATTTTTAGCTATCAGGCTTTAAAAAATATTTTTCACTAAATTTCTGATAGTATTATAAATTTTTATTAAAAATAAATTTGAGTAATAAGAATATTCTTTGAAAATTAAAATTTTACTTATAATTACAATGCAATAAAAATAATATCAATATTGTTGCTAGTGGACATTCTTGTTTGATAGAAGATAACCATAGGTATTTCCTATTTGTCATTAATAAATTTTCATTTGATTGATTTTCTTGTAAGCTGATTGTAAAAATCATGTATTTACTGAGAAACAAATATTTAATTTTACATAATATAAATAAGTAAACAAAGTATCTATAAATTTATATTTCACTTTTTAAAAAAGCTGATAATGTCTAAGCACACCAATTTCCTGCTCATAAAAAGAGGTAACTATTTATTTCAAATTAACTTTTCTCTTGCCTTAATTTGATTTTTCACTGATAGATACTGTCATCTTAGTTTAGAATTAAAATCAATTAATGCTATAAGAACAAAGACAAGTTATTTTCATGTGCAACTTTAAATTGATATTTTTAATATTATTTTTGCTGAGTTTACCATTATTTTAACTATAAAAGTATACTGAATAGTATTGCCCTTTGTTTTTACAATTAATAAATCAATAATAGTTAATTTACTATGGTACAATAATTATGTAAGATCTGTCTTCCAAGGCCCTGAATGGGTGTTTCATGTTCTTTCCACAAGAGAGTGCCTGTCAATGATTTTGATGATTCTATTTTTTGTTTTGAGTGAAAATGTATGTTTTAACACATTTTTTTTACACATTTATTATTTTTTCAAAAAATATTTATGAAATATTAATTATTTTAGAAGAAGGATTCAGATTTTATTACAAAATATTTATATAACAATCAACCCTTAATCTACCAACAATCTCAACTAATAGTCAAAGCTTTATTTCCTTAGTAAAAATATTTACTTTTACTTGAATTAAATGTCCAATAGCATGTAGCTATAATTTATAAATGGATGACAAATTTACATTTTATGTTTGCTATAGATTATTTTCATCAATTGTAAATAGAAATTTATTTTTTTTAAAACTTTTGTTTAGTTTAATAATCTAACTAATTATTAATTTGCACTTTAGAAACTAAACTAAAACAAATAGTTTTAAAAGATAAATATGTTTTGTCTGCTAATTCTGTAAATGACCAATCAAAAGTTTGAAACTTTAATTTAATCTTCCATTATGGATTTTGTATTAAGAAAGAGTTAAACATATTTATATTACATTTCTGCCATTAAATTACTACAAAGCCATTGAATAAATGTAATAAGTAGTTATGAATAAAATTGCTTGTATCTTATTGCAAAACTATTTAGATGATTTGTAAAACAAGAAATGCAATAATATTTTACTTGTTTAAAGTACATAGTGTATTTATATGGCTATAGAAATAGGTCTTTCACACTTTGCTACAGGAAAGCTGCATAAACTTTCATCCTTATCATAATAATAACAATAATAATAATAATAATAATAATAATAATAATAATAATAATAATAATAATAATAATAATAATAATAATAATAATAATAATAATAATAATAATAATAATAATAATAATAATAATGTTATCTGTTATAAAAATCATCTTGAGCATCCAATATTAATATTATAGAAAATACAAAACTCAAATTTAAAGGAATAAATTGAGCAAATATTTTTATACCTATCAAAAATACCTCCCTAAACAGAAGATACAAATCATATGGACAATAAGAAGCCTTAAGTTTTTAAAAAAGTAATACACAGAAATATCTGATAATAATTAGACTATTCATTCATAAAAGCCAAATTATAACTATATAATGCTATTTTAGTTTATTTATAAATAACTATATATAATATTTGTAAATGAATAATTATTTATTTTAACATTCAAAATTATGTATATAATCTGATTTTTAAGTACAAATACTACATTATTCACTTTTACATGTTTAGCAAGATTATATCAAACAATTTGCATAAACAATTTGATATTCAGTTATATAATTTATTTTAGACAGGTAAAAAAATTATTATTTGAGATTGAAATTTCATTAATAATCTGAATATAATTTTATATTCTTCAATCTAAGTTAAGTAAATAAATAATAATAAAAATTGTATCTTTCCTGCAGAGTGTATTTAAAGAATAGTACTAAATAAGGCATTATCCAGTATTACTAATTATTCATTTAATATTTTCAAAATTATAAATTTATTTAATGCACATTGATTATGTAAGTAATATTTACTAAGGCAATAAACCTAAAGCATGTACGGTTGAAAATGTGAAGATAGGGACCTCTACAAGTCTTAACCGCAAGCTTATGCATTGGAAGAAAAGAGGGGAAACCTTCTTTACTTCCGTGAAGTATTGAATAGCTTCACACTCTCAGATCTAACTGCTTCAGCTTCACCTATTTATATAGAAAGTAGGTTGAAGTAAAGAAGGGTCCACCTCTCTTCTTCCAATGTGTAAGCTTGTGTTTAAGACCTGTAGAGGCCCTACCTTCACATTTTTAACTGCACATGCTTTAGGTTGATTGCCTTAGTAAATATTATTTTCAAAATTAGAAAAAAAAAGGCTAAGATTTGATGAAATAAATGTTCATCCATTGATTTCCAATTAGAGTGATCTCCCAAACAAAATTTCATGTTGTCCATTGGCTTGGTCAGGATTAACTAAAGGGTTTTTTATAGATAAAGTGTTGGATCTACATGAAAAATGTATTATTATCTAATAAATATAGATAGCGAATTAAAAATATGACATAAGAATAATAAATAATGACTTAAATTAATCTTGAAATGTTTAAGGTAGTTTTAGATTTAAATTTCACTGACTTATGTAGTCCATGTTAAATTTATTATTAGATTTATTATCACCACATCCAGAAGTCAATTAACTTACTTACCCATCTATCTAGTAAGGTATTACTTATCTTAAAAATTTATTGTAATAGAATTAAAAAATAAATAGATGTATGGTAGAGATGTCTATTTTATTTATAATTATCACATGTTAATTGATATTTTGTGCTATGGACTAGAATATGATGTCATATTGAACATCATTTATGTATTAAAACAAAAAAATATATTAAGTATTTTCTATAATATAGAAATTCTGTACATGGTTCTCAATGAATGATTAGTGTAATTATAATATCAAATCATGTATTTCCATTTTGTAAAGATCATCTGGAAAAATTCCCAAACAAACATGGATTATATTTTCTGACCATCAATAATTTACAACTATCTATAAGAGGATCAAACTAAAAATTGAATCATTTACTAATTTTATTTATATCTTTTTTAGTTCACCACAGCTATGCATTACTGTAAACTTTAGTAATTAATAGATTCCAGATGATAGTGAATAAAACATCATTATCCAGTGTTATACTCTTCAATATTGCCATCTTAGTTTCAAGTTTATGACTTTAATAACTGAAGAGTTTTCAATCATGGGACAGTGCATCTGAATCTTTAGAATTTAATACATCTTCTTTCATTCACCTCTCTATTTTATTATCAAACTATCAAATCAATTTGGAGTTTCATTACCAATCAGCACATACCCAGTAGGTCCCTAAAGTGCTGCTTTCTTTTACAGAATGCTACATATGATAAAGTATAATCATGTCTTCATGAATATATCAAAATAACTTTCAGACTAGATGGAAGACATAAACTTTTTAAATATACAATGAAAATGAAACATTTAAATAAAAATGTCTATTTTTATTTTATTTATAACAGCCACATATACAGAAATATAATATAGACATCACATTCATCATCATTTAAAACTGAATGCAAAAAAGGTATTAATTATTTTACACAATGTAGAATTCTTAAACTTGGTTCTTCATTAATGACTAGGATAATGAAGATGTTCAAATTATATTTGTTTTTGTAAATGTAATATGTAAAAAAATGTAACTTGTCCTATATTTCCTGATCATCATCAATTTCATTCTCATTTTCACTCATTATCACTTTATTGCAGGCTGAAGATCTGTCCATGTTTAATTCAATTTTACCAATCTCTAGCCTCTCTTCTCCACATCACAATCATCAAAATTTCTTATTTCCTCCATTCATCTTACATATGCTCTTTCTCCAGGTCTTTTACAATCTTTTGGGATCCAGTTTAAGATTTCAACTGTCCTTCTATTATCATCTCTTCTAGAAATATATCTAGCCCAACTCCACTTCAGTCTCTTCATTCTTTTAATGATGTCTGTAATACTTGATTGTTCTTTCATACATGTATTTCATTTTCATTCCTTCTTGTTACTACTGACATACATTTCTCTACGATTTATTGAGTGGTCTGAAGTCTCTTTATCATTCTTTTGTTAAGTATCCAACTTCCAGATCCATAAGTAAGAACTAGTAAAATGTGTATTAAAAATTTTTCCTTTCAAACCCATAGGCATATTTTGTTTTAATATTAATTATTGCTATTAAAGAATTCTATCTAAGTTTAGTACTATGATTAATTTTATCTGTTATCCATACAATCTTCCCAATATTAATCTTCTTAGTATCACTATTTTTAATAAATATTCTTTAGAATATGTCAATACCCTGAGTCTATATTTTGATGATACAATTGTGGTTAATAACTGCAGAAATGCTTATAGAATCAAATGCCTTTTCATAATTAACAAATCCAAATCATAACAGCAACTCAATTCTTATAACTTTTTTCAATCCTTAGATTTGATCCACTGTGTTGAAATTACTTTAAATCCAGTTTGTTTGGTGGGGGGGGGGGTGATTAAAATCCAAAAATTGCTGTAGATATTTTTCTTGGTTGTATAGAGTTAAAAAAGATTAATAGGTCTATAATTTCTAATATCACCTTTGTCACATATCAATATTACTACTGCATTCTTCCAATCTTCTGGCACAGTTTGGACATTTGATATATAATTTTGCCAACATTTTTTCTATACTTTCTTCTGCTTCATTTAAAATATTACTTATGATTTCATCACTATTTGGAGATTTGCCCTTCTTCATAGTTTTAATTGCATGACTCACTTCTTTATTTAAAATGTTGGGCAATTCTGAAGATGTAGTAATTTTAGAAAAAAAAATTCTTATCCTTTATTGTTACATATTTTTTTATAAAACTCTTTCATACATTTCAAAATGTGATCTCACTTTTTAGTAATATTTAGATTTTTTTCTTTTTTTATTGAAGAAATAAGTTTCCTAGCAATACCAAGATATTGTTTTACACTTTTGATATTTCTATTCTCTTCAATTGTACCATTTTACAAAACTCTAGATATTCAATTATTCTTAAGGAATCATTTTTATATATCATATATCTTCTTTTCTTTATACATTATCCTGTTTTGTTAGAAAATTTACTAGTCAATTGACACATTTTTACACTAACTTCCTTTGTAGTAGTTCTTAACAGAGTATCCATCTTTCTATTGATTTCATTCGAATCTGAACCATCTTCAAAATCTGTTAATATTTTTAAATAATTTGAAAGTTTTAATTTAAATTCATCAGAATGATTCTGAAGACTAGGAATATCAATTGTTAATATTATTTTTCTTAATAATTTTTGTCTTCCTAGTTTTGTGTTAACATATATCTTATATTTCACTAATCAGTGTTTACTTTCTGTGTTGGAATTTATTATGAATTTTACAACTTTGAATATATATTTTCTGTTAATCAAAATATAATTCAATTTTGCTACATCTTTATTTGTATGCTTCCATGTTCATTTCCATTTAGTGTTTTTCTTTAAGAAAGAATTCATAATATAAAGTTTATCTTTTTTGTGATCTCCAGCAAGTCCGTGCCTTCTCTATTTTCTATCACTATAATAAAATTTATCCACAGAGCATTCCTCTTTCAATAACTTTCCAATACTTGCATTAAAGTCTCCCATGACAATTTTAAAATGTTGATTAATCTTATCAAACATCTTTTGTACATCCATATAAAAATCCTCTATTTCTTTATCACAATGACAATTTGTTGAGCATGAATCTGAATTACCTGCATTTGGTATCTTTTATTAAGTTGAATCTTGCCTTTCTGTCTGATACATAATCAATCTTCACAAAATGCACTTTCACTTTTTTATTTATAACAAATTCCACACCACTTGTACTTCCAATATTTGTTTTGTAGTATAGTACATGTCCACTTTTTAAATCAATTGTTCTCTTCAACTTTTCTTTTTACTTTAGAAAGTGAAACAATATTCCATTTAATACTGGATAATTTTTCCAATCATTACAATTTTCTTTCACCTGAAAGCAATCTATAATCGTAATTATTTAAATAAATATCCATCATAGAATGACAGTCTGAGTCCACAATCAGAAGATTTTTGACACTCTTCACTTCAGTTGCTAGTTGTTGTCTTGGCTGATGACTTTATAGCCTCCAAGAAATAAAAATATTAATTTCATTTTGGCTGCTGTCATAATTGTAATTATTTATTTTAAAAAAATTTCATTCACACACATTCATTATTCATTCAAAAAAACTCAACTGATTACTTTAGTTAAAAACTATCAGGCAATTGAGAAAAATAACTATGGTGTTTCTTCATTTTAAACTATGACACAAAAAGCCAATAAACACACTATGCTGTCTGACAAAAGTTGGTAAGAAGCCTGTCCATGTTGCAGCACCAAGAATATTTGGAGTGGACAGTAGAATGTTCCTTGTTCAGTCCCGTTAAGGTCTAAAAGAGAAATGAAAGTGTCCCCTTTTACTTAACAGGAAACTCCTTTCTACAGCTGTCATCAAATTTACTATCTGTATGAGGAACAACTAAAAATTGCAACATGTAATAGCTTCATTTATAATCAGCACATTCCAAGTGAGTCTCTGAAATGCCATTTTCCTCTATGGAAGTATGGTGAAATTCTACTAATGTATTATATAAAATTCTAATCCCATTTCCATATCATACAACAAATTTCTCAGCCTACAGCATAAGCATGCTACGAATGTAAATTATTTATGTATGCAATGGAAATGAAGTAAGATTTAAATGGGAATGGTACAAGTGCTAAATTTAAATGCAAAACAAATAATTTATTTAAATAACGTAATTACTTGAACAAATTACTCATAGTTATATGCACCCACAGATATAATAAGAATATAAATTACCTTTTTCTTTAAAAATAAAAAAAGGTTAAGTTAAGAAAAACATTATAAACAGCAAATATATTTATCTTCATTAACCAATTTACCCTGATATTATGTTGCAGTTACACAATTCTTTATATATTAATATCTATCACACCTATAGGAGAATGTAACAGCAACTACAGCTTTTGAATAGCAATGAAAAACAAAAATGTTAAATACATATTCCAACAACACATTTCAGTATATATTATAATAATCTACTAGGTAATAGGAATGAAATGAGTAGTAACATAAAGAATACAAAAATAGTTTAAATGCAAGTATTTTTACAATTTACATACATCAAAAAAAATATTACCAAGGATTTAATAATTAGTGAGGTTATTGTCCAGTATAAAGTGATATTTAATATTTCTTTGTCACTTCTTGGTTTTTCATCAGTCATCTAGATATTAATTTCCAACCTAAAATCAGTGAAACCATTAACTGTATATTCATCCACTTAAGTGAGTTAGGCATAGTTTAGTAGAAACAATCATGAGAGGCTTTTACATCAAATTCATCTTCAGATTAACTAATTATAAAGCATGACAGCTCATTATTGTTGAGGAATTATGTTTTGGAAGCATGAATAGTAAAACTTCTGTATGTCCTCAACACACATTGTTGAATGTCAGATTTTCTATTATTGGTGATAGCATGATTTAATATTATCATATTATTGGTAGAATAAAATTATTATGACATTTTAATACAGGTAATTATTGCTAAGATACCATAATTTTCCAGCCTTATTCTCATTTTCTTGTTTCCTAATTCTAGCTTTATACTATATTACTATATCAAGTGTCCACTAAGAGAATAAAAAAATGAATGTCTGTATCATTATGTCAATGAATGAAGGTAAATCTATCTCTCAATGAGTTGCACTCATCTTATTTTTTGCTTTTGTTTACCCTTTCTATTCCTGAAAAAAAAAAGTGTTTCCTGACCCACAAACCCATGTTCTTGTTAATAAAAAAAAATTTTTAACTCCAATTATAGTTTATTTGTCTGATTTCTTAAAATTTATTTATAAATAAAATTATCAGATAATCTGTTAATTATAATGTCAATAAGTATTTTTTTAAAAAATTAGCATTTTATTTTTAATTTAATTGTATATAAAATATACAAAACATAATATTTATACAATCTTTTTTGTTTTTTAAAAAAAAATGAAATATCTTTTTATTTTTTGATAAGTTCTTGAATTGCATATTTTTATATTTCATTTTTTTAAATATAGATTTATTCCTATTTCTTCTACATAAAGATATATATTTTTAATATAGCATAACTCCAGGTTAAGAAATTTAAAAATTAAGCCTACATTGAATCCTTTAGAATCATAAATACAATATTAGTACATATTAAATATTGTACAGTTTTTAAACATATTTATATAAATTAGAAATTCTGTTTATTTGTTTGTTCATATCAAATCTTGTAAACAATTTTTAGCATACTTCTATCAAATAGATTTTCATCAAATTTTGTACATGCATTAGGTATTGGTGCCAATGCAATTTAACACTAAAATATTTCAGGGTTGTCCAGCCAATTATTCAATCTAACTGTGTTGATAGATTGAATTTAAAAATATGTGATATTGGTTTGATAAGTTTTCAGTGATCACACAGATGGAAGTTGTTGTTTTTTTTTAAATGATGTCACTGAATATTCACTAAAAAGCATTTACAGTTAATTAAAATAAAAGAAAAACCACATGAAGGATGACGTCTAAATTTTTCTTGATTGTTTAACTAAAGCTAACTTTTTAAAAAATTAACTTCATAAACAAACAAAAAAAAGATCTTGTAAACAATTTTTAATATATATGAATTTCACTTCAAAATTAGAAATACAATATTGTTTACATTATTCGTTTGTAATTTAAATGTAAATAGTTATAAAAAGTCTATTGCAAAATATCTGATATTTTAAAATATATATATAATATTTTATTACTTTAAATAATCAATTTTCAATGTTAAAATTTGTTCATAATGTTGCGTTCTATATATTTTTTAAATTGTTTTAAATTGATTATTTTTAAAAATGTTTTATTAAAAATGATTTTATTTAATTTGATGAGAAACAACTAAACATTAAAAAATATATTTTTCTTTTATCTCAAGTGAGGGGGGAGGGGCATAAATATATTGAATAATTATTTATAGATGGCCTCTGCTTTTTATTGTAAGTTAAAATATCCCAACACAAATTATAATTGAAGAAAAATATTTATATATTTTGGGTTTTTAGAGCATTTTTTATAAAGTGTTTAATATATATTATACAAATAACACTCCATTCATTGTTTACAAAATTATTTATTTTTCAAATACTATATTAAATATATTTAATTCAAATAGATATTAATTTTATAATATACAATCTTCATTTAAGTAGGATAATCTTTTTGACTTTAAATTCTCAGTTATCATATTTAAATATTTAATTCTTTTCTACTTAATATAAAATGGTTAATCACATTAAACTCTATCAAGTTCTTTGTGACTTCAAATGATTGCATCACTGATCAAGATCAAATTATCATTATATATATATATACTTTAAATGATCAAATTTCAATGTTAAAATTTGTCCATAATACTGTCTTCTATATATAAAATTAAAAATAACCAATTTAAAACAAAATTGAAACAGACAACTCACTATAAATAAAAATATTCTTTAATACATCAATCTGGCTTTTATTCCTTAATAATGGGTTCTTTTTTTTTTTTTTAAGTGTCATAGCATCGGCCTGGACACGAACCCGCAACCCGGGCAACAGCCCGCAAAGCAGTCGCGCTGATCTCTCGACCACCAATGCAAGACAATAATGGGTTCTTTTCAAGATATTTCTTTTTTACACAATCACATGACTAATTACCCTACAGAAAACTTCCCCCAATGGTCATTATTTACATTACCTTACAATAAATATAATTATTAAAATACATACATTAAATATAACTAATAAAATACATATATGTACATAAAAATGATTAAACTTATTACTGTCATTTTCTCTCCATAATATATATAAAAATAAACTTTAAAAAACCAATAATAATAACCCCTTTTTTCTATTTTTAAAGGTATAAATCTAAAGTTTCCAATAATCTAACAGTGCTCATTTCCCCTCCGAGTCCAGCACCAATTAGGGGGGAAATGGGCATTATTAGATTATTGGAAACTTTAGTTATAATTTTAAAAATAGAAGGGAGGGATTATTATTATTATTGTTTTTGCTGTTTTTTTTAGATTATTTATAAATATATTATGGGAAAAGAAAAAAAGAACTGTAATAAGTTTAATCATTTTTACTACATATATGTATTTCACTAGTTATATTTAATTTATCTATTTTAATAATTATATTTATTGCAATGTAAATAATATCCATTGGGGGGGGGGGGTGCCATAGGATAATTGGTCATGTGATTGTGTAAAAAGAAACATCTTGAAATGCTTACATTTTTATTTACCATTGTCAAACTCATTCCACTCACAACTTTGATATCATCCACCTCAGATAAATACAATAATAATTATTACTAATAATTTTCTAAATTAGAGATTATCTCTAGCATAAATATAAACTTTAAACCTCAGTTAAATATTAATATATCTGATTTTTTTAATTTTAAACATAACACATGGAATTTTTCAACCTTTCTCTTTCCCATGTGTAATATCTTTATAGATATATTAAACAATCTCCATACTTCCCCATTCTTTTTAAATTCATATAAATAAAGATACAATAAAAGATAAATAATCCCAAGATGCATTTCGTGCTGAACCAGCACTCATCAATTGGCCCAGGCCAATATCTCTCATATATATCTCTATTATATGAAGAGTATTTATCTATAGTAAATTGTTACATTTGAAAAGGTTTTATTAAGAAATGAAAGGATTGATGTATTAAATAATATATTTATTTATAATGAGTTGTCTATTTCGATTTTGTTTTAAATTGATTGTTTTTAATTTATATATATATATATATATGTAGCATGTGTGTGTTAAAAAAATAGGAATTAACAATAATATAATTAAAATAATGAAAGCATTAAAAATGTAATAAGGTGGTATCTATGGGGAGAGAAATTATATATATCACTTGATAAATGATTGCTCCTGCTAAATTATTGAAAGTTAAAATGAAATACTACCACAGAGACTATGATTTTAAAAACACTCAAGATCATATAATTTATAAATAAACTACACTTTCCATAATATATTTTTCACAGTACCTCTGACTAACTAGCCAAATAAAACTGCAAGTTATTTGATATTTGAAATAAAAGACATTACAAAAAAGTGCATTATGAGAAGTATGGTTTATTTGTATTGTTTAAATAAAAGCAATACCATGAAAGTAGAATATGTTTAAAATAATTAACTAAAACAAACAAAAGCTTTTATTTATATAATATGATAGGCTCTCATTTTTCTACAAACAAATTTAAAAGTTTGATTTAATATGTGCGTAAAAAGGAATCACATGATTTATTGCATGTTATATACAAATAACAAAAAAACAAGTTTTGTTCATGAAATATTTTTGTTTTTAAGTCAAATATTCTATTAGTCCACCATGTTATGCAGAGTATCTTGTTAGTGAATATATAGTTAATGATATTCAAAGCAATACTGTTATATGCCTCAGTGATGCTTTTATGTAAATGTTAAACATTTTTACTGACATAAAGTCCATATTTATTTCTCTCTCAGCTATTGTTATATGGAAAACTGTTGCCATGTATAAAAAATGTTGAGATTTTCACTTTTAGATTTCTACAAAATATATTCTTCTTTAAAAATACATTAATAAACAGTTCATTTCAATGTTTATTAAGGATTGTGGACTTATATTGTCCTTATTTATAAATATTACACTAAGTGATTAGCTTTACTTTCCTCTGTCTTTTATTTTTGTGTTTCAATACATATATCCTTGTCTTTTATTTTATAAGTAGAATTATTTGTTGTTTCTTGATCAAAGATTTATCATGGTTTATAAAAATGTAATTTTATTATGGTATCTACGTTAGGAGATTACTTCTTTATAAATATTATAAAAATTAAAATATTTAGATAATATATTATTAGATAATAAAGTTTTTTTTAATTTTTAATAGGGGTGGTGGACCTATTTCTTAGATCTATGAAAAATTGTTATTGATAAAAAAAAAGTAATTATAATAAATATATTTTTTATATTTAGAATATGTAGAAAAAGAAAGAAAAATAATTGCAAACAGCACCACGAAGGTTTGAAAAAAGTGGAGTGTGCACCAAAGTTCCAGCCAAATTTAATATAAAATTTATATTTTTTCTCTAATAATTTACAATTAAGTATTTTTATTATTACAAATAAGGAGAAATTAAAACCACATAAATATTATATGTTGACAGAAGTTATTTATTTTCAGAATAATTTAAATGAATATAATATTATATATATATATGCAACTGCAGATCACTTTCAAGTGAAGGAAGATCGCAAGAGTTAGAAGAACTGTCTTATATTAAATGGGACATTATTGGACTTTGTGAAGTTAGAAGAAAAGGTGAAGAAACAATTGATTTAAAAAGTGGACATATACTCTACTATAAAGGCACAAATATTGGAAATGCAAGTGAAGTAGGATTTATTATAAATAAAAAATGGAAGAATAACATTGTGGAGATTGATGGTGTATCAGACAGAGTGACAAGATTAGTTTTACAACTTAATAACAGATACCAAATGCAGATAATTCAGGTTTATGCCCCAATAAGTTCTCATAGTGATGAAGTTATAGAAGATTTTTATATGGATGTACAAAATGCTTTTGATCAGAGTAAACAACATTTTAAAATTGTTATGGGAGACTTTAATACTAGAATTGGTAAACAAATGAAAGATGAAAATGCTGTAAGTAATTTTGGTTATGGTAATAGAAATGAGAGAGGACATAGAATTGTGGAGTTTGCAGAAAAAAAAACTGTATATTATGAATTCTTTTTTTGAGAAAAGTGTTAAAAGGAAATGGACATGGAAGCATCCAAATGAAGGTACAGCAGAATTGAATTATATTTTGACTAACAGAAAATACATATTTCAAAATTGTAATGTTCTTAATAAATTTAACACAGGAAGTGATCATCGATTAGTAAGATGTAAGATACATGTTAATGCAAAACTAGAGAGACAAAAATTATTAAGAAAAACAATATTTACAGTTGATATTCCTAATCTTCAGAAACATTCTAATGAATTTAAATTAGAACTTACAAATCAGTTTCAAGTATTAATAGATTTTGAACATGATTCAGATTTGAATAACATTAATAGGAAAATAAGCGATACACTTTTAAAAACTGCAACAAAGATAGCTGGTAGAAAAAAGCAGCAATTGACCAATGAAATTTCTATTGAGACTAGAGAATTTATGAAGAAAAGAAGGAATATGAGGATATACAACAACAATGCATTAAAAAAGATTGAATATTTCGAATTTTGTAAAATGGTGCGGAAAAGAGTTGAAAATGATATAAGAAAGTATAATTGTGAACTGGCAAGGAAAGCTGTAGAAGAGAATAAAAATCTCAAGAATGTAAAACAACATTTCAATATTGGTAGGAAATTTATATCTGGAATAAGACAAAAAGATGGCATTATTACTAAAAAGAGAGATGACATCATGAAATGTGCAGAAGACTTCTATCAAGAATTATATAGTAATAAAGAACAAGTACCTCCTATATCTATTACATCTTCCAAATTGCCCAGAATTTTAAATGAAGAAGTGAGACATGCAATTAAATGTATGAAGAAAGGGAAGGCTCCAGGTAATGATGGAATTATAATTGATATATTAAAAGAAGCAGGTGAAGAAATAGAAATTTTTTTTAGCAAAGTTATATACCAAATGTCTAACTGATAAAGATGTACCAGATGATTGGAAGAATGCAGTATTAATATTAATATTTTAAAAAGGTGATAAAGAAGATATTAGAAATTTCAGACCTATCAGTCTTGTATCAGTTTTATACAAACTTTTTGCTAAGATAATTACAACTCATTTACAGAAAATACTGGATTTCCACCAACCAAGAGAACAATCTGGATTTAAAAATGGTTTTAGTACAGTAGATCATATCCAAGTATTGAGAGAAATTATAGAAAAGACAAATGAATATGAGTTGTCATTATGCTTAGGATTTGTAGACTATGAAAAGGCATTTGATTCTATAAACATTTCTTCAGTGATTAAAGCATTGGATCATCAAGGTATAGATCAAGGATATTGTCATATTTTAAAAAATATTTATAAAAATGCAACAGCAACAATTAGATTACATAATGATAGTAGGAAAATCAACATTGAAAAGGGTGTAAGACAGGGTGACTCCATATCTCCAAAACTTTTTACAGCAGTGTTGCAAGAAGTATTTTGCAGATTAAAATGGGAAGCTAAAAGAATGAAAGTAAATGGAGATTATTTAAGTCACTTAGATTTCACAGATGATGTAGTTGTTTTTGCAAATAATGCTTTAGAGCTACATGAAATGTTGCAGGAGTTATCAGATGAAAGTAGGAAAGTAGGACTAAAGATAAATGTTAAAAATACTAAAGTAGTGTTTAATAGATTTTCTCAAAATATGAAAATAAAGATTGATTATGATGAGTTAGAAGAAGTTAACAGTTACAAATACCTTGGTCAGATTATTAATACAGATGGAAATATAATGGATGAAATTAATCATAGAATTAAACTTGTTTGGAGTGCTTTTGGTAGAAATAACTTGATACTAAAAGGAAATATGCCTATGTGTTTGAAAAGGAAGGTTTTTAATAAATGTGTTTTGCCAGTTCTTACTTATGGATCTGAGACTTGGACACTTAATAGAAGAGCAATACAGAGACTTCAGACCACTCAAAGAAATATGGAGAGATACATGTTGGGAGTAACAAGAAGGGATCAAAAATGCAATGTATGGGTAAGAGAACAAACAGGTGTTACTGACCTCATTGAAAAAATTAAAAGACTGAAGTGGAGTTGGTCTGGACATGTTGTTAGAAGAGATGATAATAGATGGACAATTGAAATTTTAAACTGGATTCCAAGAGATTGTAAAAGACCCAGAAAGAGACCACATGTGAGATGGATGGATGAAATAAGAAAGTGTGCAGGGGTGGTGTGGAGAAGAGAAGCTAAAGATAGGAAAAGATGGATTGAACTTGGAGAGACCTTCATCCTGCAGTGGATTGATAATGGTTGATGATATATATATATATATATATATATCAGTTTATATATGTATTGTATAATATATATATATATATATATATATATATATTGTACAATTAAAACCACGTTTGTTAGTATATTGCAAAATATAATAACATTGAAGCACATTATAAATATTGTCCATTACTTCCAACATAAATTCAATAAGACTGTTTGAAAAATAACTACTGCTTTGAGCAATCACGTGCTTAATTATTAAATCTTCTATATCTTCTCATAAAAATATGAAATTATAAATTGAATACTTAATTAACTTGGCTTTAATTAAATATATGTATAATTAAATAATATTTATAGATATATAATTTTAAACAAAAATTTAATTTTTGCTTTATAAAGCAATTAGAAGCTACAATATTGTAAATACTGTTATAATGTTGGAAAATATTAATGAATATATAACTGTATTTTAATTAACATAACTGTTAACTAAAATTATAAAAAAATTAGCAATATATTTTCGATATTATCTTTTCCAAATTACAAAGGAACTAAATTGCCATTAATTCATGAAATAAATACTTAAAAATATTTTTTAAGTATTAAAAATAAGTTAACACCTGTCATTTTAAAAATACATTAGTTAATTAGATTCATTCTTTTAATAGTCAGCCTAGAGTTTAATGTTCAATCAATAAGATAAAGATAAGTAATTTAACTTTTTTATTTTTCAATGCTTCAAAAATGTCTATATCTTATAAATAGGATTTTACGCTTGTTTTATAGTATTGTGAATATTTCATTATATAACATTTGTCAATATTGGAAATGAAAACTCGTATGAAATTCACTTCTGAAAAAATATTTTTATTAGTCACGTTATATGACAGGTTAGATGTTTCATATATATAAAAGGATAAATAAAATTTAAATAACCCGATAAAGGATAAAGTCATTTTGAAAAGCTCTTTATAGAGAAAACGAAAAAAAAAAGTATTGCTCACAAGGTTTGCCAATTGGCAGGTGGTAAGGATTTCAATGACTTTATACTTTGTGGTTAAAAAAAAAACTAAATATTCAGATACAGATCAATATTGGATAGTTAACGGTAGATCAGCTTTGTTATCAACCACTTCAAATACATTAATGATTAATAGTAATTATTTATCAAGCAAAAATAAATAAGTTTTATCGAGAAAAATAGTAGTTTAATGTTAAATTGGATATATATGATCAGTTCTAATTCTGATTAAAATATTTTTGAAAAATTACAAATTTTGCCTCGTCTGGATTTAAATCCAAATCAGTTCATAGAAGTTGAATACACTCCTCTTATATCTTGAAACCTTTACATTATAGATATGTGCATGCACACAGATAATTAAATAGGTGATTAGTTTATAAAATATAAAGAATACAAATTATATAAAAAAAATTCCTTTTAGATTACAATTTTTATAATGCAATTTTATTCAATCAGGATAATAAAAATATTACATTGAATAAGTTTCCTGCATAAATGACATTATTTATAAGATATAGCCTATAAATAATAGCCTTATCAATTCTTTACTTTCAGGCTCATTATTTCAAGTCCTTCCAACCTCTGATGACAGTAACATGATGAGTTCATTAGATGAAGCAGTTTCCAATTGATATTCCATAATTCTAGTTCACATATTGCTGTTTTAGCACTATACATTTTTCTTTCACCATCTCTATGCCACTTATTGTAATAGATTCCAGATGTTAATGCTTAATAAGTCACTACTCTGTGTTGTCCTATCCAATATTCCCAGACTGATTTCATGATTACAATTAGAAGCTTGGGATTTGGAACAATGTACCTGAACTTTTAGGATCTAATGCAGATTGGCTAAGTTTAAAAATATGTATATGTTTTTCAGTTTGGACTGATTGCTTAATAGTATAAAATGAGATAAATGATGGTTGGCAGAAGATCCTAAAGATTCAGATGCATTGATCAGAAATCCAAAGCTCCTCACTGATGAAAGTCATAAGCTTGAGACTAGTCTGAGGATATTGGATAGGGAAGCATTGGATAGAGATTTATTAAGCTCTTTCATCTGCATCTGTTAATGAATAAAGCTTACAGTGAGTGGCAACAATATGGTGAAAAAAAATATATGATGCTTAAACAGCAATACAAAAGTTACAGTCATGTGGAAAAATGACGTGATACACTATTGCTTTATACAATATCATAACTTAAAAGTGCCTATAGTTATTAAAAAGCCATAATACATGGAAACTGAATTAATTTCAGATCTATATGATTTCACAAGTAAATTTGCTAAGATTGAAACATTTATATGTTTTTCAATGGAAACTGATAGTTTTGTAATTAAACAGAGAAAAAAATGGTTGCCAAAAGAAGAATGCCTTAAATCCTAAAGAGTCCAGGTGCACTGTTCCAAAACCCAAAGCTCCTTACTGATAAAAATTATGTGTAAAACTAGTCTGGAGATTTTGAATAGAGATTTGTTAAGTACTGATATCTGAAAAGCTTGCAGTAAATGGCATGGAATTGGTTAAAAATATGAGATGCAGTGGTTGTCAGAGATATGTCATATTTTATTCAACTATTAATAATTTTCTTCTTTTCTAAGCCAACATAATATCTGTTAATTAATGAATATACTCACAGAAAAGATAGTTTTTAATATTCAGTTTTATTATTGCCTAGCTTGCTTTTAATGTAGTCAATATATCATTTTCATGGTGTTTAATGGTGTGATTACAAGTTTTTTACATCAATGTTTAATTATTATTTAGTAACCTCTTCAACATATTCAAATTTAACTTCAAATTTAATTTGATTCAAATTGCCCAATACTTTGATACTGATATGCTTGCTTATTTTCTGTTAATAGAAATACAGTCACTAGGTATTGCATATGCTTCTTTGCCTTCTGCTTTCTGCCCTCTCACTCTGTGCATACTATTTCTGCTTTTGTTATCTTGAATCTATGGCTATTTTTCGTCTTTCAATGTATTTATGTTTTGTTGCAATTAAACTTACATTGATTTATTTATATTCAAAAATTAAAACGTTTTATCAATGAAAATAACTATCGTTGCAGTCTTTTTGGTCCTAAATTAAAAATGTGGATAGAAGTTCTTATTACACATTATAGGAATTTTCTTTAAAAATAATATTGTACATTTTTTAAATTTTAATTTATAATCATCATTTCAAATTTGAAAAAATGGATATATATCATTTGGCAAGCACAATTAAATATAACATTAAATTGGACAAAATAACCCATTGTGAAACTTGGGCAATATAGTAAATTAAACAAATTTTTTTTAAAAAAATTAGAACTTAGTGTTCTGATTTTTTCTAACTTTATCTATACTTATCAACTGTATATCTGTCATTATTAATTTAGAATGGCTATTAGCCATTTTTGCCCTTCTGGGTGCATATTGTTTTTTGGGGGGATCTCCTGATTTTTTTTAATTACTAGTGGGAGGGTAACTATAGTTGGAAAATATGGGACCAATACTTCCATAATTTGAGTGATGATATATATATATATATATATATACAAACCATTATACAATTACAAATATCCAGTAATGCCCTCTGTTTAAAGTTCTATATCTCAATAATAGCAAACCGTAAAATGATACCACTTTACAGTTGTATGCTAAACGATGTTAAATATTGAAATACAGACCTACTCAAACACAGAGCATGAAATTTTAAATAAGCAAACGATCTTAAATTTTGCTAATAAACTAACAAGTATACAACAGAGGGCGTTACTGAATATTTGTAATTGTATAATGGTTTGTATATTTTCCATAATTATTTCAGTTAGTGCTAACAGTAACTTACTTTTCATATATATATAAACCAGAAATTCTTTAATAAGTAACATATATGAGTGTTATATATCTAAAGTAATTAATTATAAACATAATGCTTTTATTGCTGATGATTTCGATTTTCTTGATGTATACTCATAGAATACTATTAAAATAATTCAGCTTCTTAAATTTAATATAATTTCTCAAGTTAGATAAAGCAATACAAAATAAATATCACCTATATAAGATATTGCATATGACTCTGCATAATGATGTATATGAATAAATAAATAAATTATCATCAAAAGTAATATTATTTATAGATAAATATACATCATTGGAAATATTAATAGATCTAACATACAAAAAATTTATAAAATACAGATTGCAAAATTATGTTAGCTATTGAAAATTTCTGTTAATCATTTGGTAATATAAATCAGAATATACCAAATACTATTCAAACAAAATTAGCTTTTTTATCTGTCTTAATGCAGAATTTAGACTGATTATAAAAAGAAAAGAAAGACATTATAAAACATTTTTTAACAAAAAATATAAAAT
The DNA here is from genome assembly GCA_028023455.1 of Epiperipatus broadwayi. NCBI lineage: Eukaryota > Metazoa > Onychophora > Udeonychophora > Euonychophora > Peripatidae > Epiperipatus > Epiperipatus broadwayi. The sequence goes on from JAQFVV010001109.1 coordinate 66,608, forward strand.
ATTATAATAATCTAATGAATCTAAGAAAAGTTATAAAAAGAAAAATATATATATAAGATTATAAAAGTTATGTTTAAAATTTGGAAATGGATTTTCAATTTCATCATTTTGAATTTTTACTAAACATATGGATGGCTGAGGAGTTGTGGGGTGGAGTGGTTTGAAGCCTGTCCATTAAAGTATGAAGATTGGCTACCTTAATATAAGCTGAGATTTGATTGTATATGTGTGTGGAGGTGATAATCTGGACCAACTGGTGAGTGCTGGTTTAGCACAAAATATGGATATTGGTGATTATTTATCTTTTCGACATATGTGTTATCAAGTATATCAGCAGTATGAGATAGCATGATGGCTGAGAGTCATGTGAAAGTCTGAGTTACATATCAATGTAACAGAAAAACATTGACTTGACATCTAATTATAGTGATATAACTTTAAGTAAATTCTCTCAACATTTTGAAAATGTTAAAATAATGAGACAAAAATACACGAAACAACTAATCAGTTTATGAAAACAGATTCTAATAATTTTTAAAAAAAAAATGTATTTTTTTAATGAAAAACATAAATTATCAAAGTATTGAAAGAGTAATAAAAGATATAAAAACAAGAAGAATTTTACTTTGTATAAAACTCCAAGACTTTTTTCAGAAGGATGCTGTGAAGCTAATAGCTCCATCTATACAAAAAATATTGCAGGCATCAGTCGATAAAAAGATTTTTTTAGGTATTTAAAAATAACTACAATTGTATTTATTAACAAAATAGTTCAAATGATGGTTCAAAAAAATATAGATCAATATCAATTTTACTAGCCTTTTCTAAAATTTTTGAAAATTGTTTTTATTCAAAAAATAAAGAAAATGTTATTAATACGACTATATCAAATCTCAAAATGGATTTGCAGCTTTCAAAAAGATGAATCATTATTAATCTTGTAATAATATAAGATATTGCAGCATGATTTAACTCTACATTTAATTTATTTATTATAAATTGCTAATTATCAAACTCATAAATTTCAATACAAATATAAAAATACTTAATTATATAGCTTCTACTTCAAAAAATTCATAAGATTCACATTTATTTTAAAAATAAAACTAATAAATTAATTACCATCAACTAAAGTATATATATTCTATAGGATGAGTTTTGCATTGCTGTTATTTATTATTTTTACAGCAGATATAGGCTAAGATATAAAGCATTCAGGAATTTTGTTATATGCTAATAATAAAAAAATATTTAAGATAAACAAAGTAATTTAGATATTTTTGAAAACTGGTATATTATAAATAACATAAACATAAATGTTGATAAATGTTATATCTTATAATAGAAACTATATCCTTTTTATGCAAATTACATAGATAACAAAATAAATATAAAAAAGAATATCACAAAGCACTTAGAATAAATATTGAAAGTAATAATTTCTACAAAATGCACTACAAAGAAATGCAAAAAAAGGTATAAAATTATAGGGAGAATATTGAGAAATGGTAAAAACTCTATGGAAACAAAAATTTTGTAGTTTCAAGCTTTAGTGTTGGCTGTGATACACTTTAGATATAAAATATGAAATATAAGCAATGAAACCATGAGGGATATACTTCAGAAAATATATAAAAAAAAAATTTATTAGATATATAAATGCTAATCAGAATAAATATTATTTTTTACTTGTAAAACAAAAAACAATTTTAAAAATCCAACATTATTATATAATATTTTACATGAGAAATCATTATATGTGTACTTCATTAAAAAACACATGTATTAATTTTTAACTGCCTTAAAATTTATATTCTGGATTAGATATAATTTCTAGTTTAGTAAATGGTAAATGATTATCATTTATATATTTATCTAAGGTAGTTCTTATCAAAGTTGTAATTTAAATAAGTTTGATACTGTAAATCAGAATGTAACAATTTACTAATGATAAATATTGAACAAATAATAAAGATATATAAGAGATTGTGAATTGGATCAACTGATGAGTACTAGTTTAGCATGAAATATACCTTTAGGGCCATTTATCTTTTTGTGTTTCTTTATTTATATATTTCAAAAATAGGTGATGTGGTGGATTAAATAAATCTATAAAAGATGTTACATGTGGAAATAGAAAAATAAAGTTGAATTTTTGTATGTAAGTCTAATTAAAAAACAGATATATTAACCTTTAACTGGTTTAATGTTTACATCTGGATTAGCTATAATTTCTAGTTTAATATATAATTATCCATAATAATTATTAGGGTATTTATGTGGGGTGATTCGGGCAAAGTCGTGGATAGATTAAGATTGACACTTGTAAATCAAAATGTAACAATTTATCAAATTTTATAACTAAAATTAAATTTGCAAAAAAATAAGTTGTATAATTGATGTTGATAACAAGTTAGGAATTATCATTTTATCAACTAATAAGTCAACATTTTTAAATATAATAAAATTTATATTGAAAATATTAGCTATACACATTTTATATTATTATAATACTGTTATTATAGTTTTACTGTATATTATATTTAAATTTCTATTTGTAAATAATTTGTATATTTTAAACTTTTTGAAAGATGTAAATAATGAATTGAAAATAAATAAATTAAAAAATAGTAAATGAGTAAATTATTATTACTTTTTTATCTTTTTTCTCTTGGAACTGCTAAACATTTTGCAAATAGATTGCTGATGATTTTATTTAAAATGTTAATTATAAATACATACTGTCTTTAAATAAATACAAAAGGTAAGTTTGTTAACTATACATCAGTGTAACTTTATATACTAAAGTATCATTTAGTCCACTAAAGGGAGTCAAAAAGTCCAGTTGACTCTGTTATGAAAATGTGTGGTAAGTTGCAGCTTATGGATAATAAAAGAATAGCCAAAATAGTATTTAATTGGGTTATGAGTAAAGGGCAGGCAACAAGATGGGTGAAAAAGGCAATGCAGTATGCAAAAGATTTGGATAAAGAATTTGTATCAGTAAACTTGTACAAAAGGTGGAATGATTGTGTTAGGAAGATAGTTGAGTGTTATAGTGGTAAGGAATGGGATAAAAGAATAGATGTTTTAATAAAGAATAGGGACTTGGAAAGATGGATAACTAGTATGGAGAGTAAAAAGAGATTAAATATATATAAAAGTAAATGGAACATTGGGTATGAGTTAATTTTTGATAATAGTAAGAAAAGTAGTTTATTGTTTAAGGCTCGAATGGGATCATTAGCAACAAGAGAATATACATGTAAATGGAAAAATGTAGGTGATTTAGTCTGCAAATTGTGTAAGGAAGGCATAGAAAATATTAGGTATCTGATGATTGAATGTAAATGCTTGAAAGCAGAGAGGGTACAAATAATGAATTTATGGAAGAATAAATATGAACAAAGTGAGTATGCAGAAAGTGGGTTATTGGTTTTTTTATGCTGGGTTTGTGAAAAGATAAGGGGGATTTAGATATAAAGGTCATAGCATTGACAAGGATTATGTTGTAGAAATGAGATGGAGCAGATTATGGAAAAACATAGGATGGGTAATGGAGGGTTAAGGTAAAGTGGCTAACAGGTTTTTCTGGGCATAGTTTCTGAGAGATTTCTTACTCCATTTAAGGAAAAGTCACAGTACATCATATCACATGTTTGTGGCTCCCCACTTTAGTTTCTTTATTTTTAGTTTGGGAAATTAATTTTCTTTAAAACTATTTCTATTTAAAAGAGAAGTTTCTAGGCTCTCTTTTTGTATACAAGTTATGTCAACATGTTAAAACAAGTAAGAATAATTTCAACCTTTATAAAAGCGCTGTGAAAATTATATGGCAGCCATTGAAATTTCAAAAGATTTCTACAGAAATTTTTCCTCTTAATGAAAATTTTTCATTTTACTCAGTTTTGCTGAGTGGATGAGAGAATCCGGTTTTTGGGAGGGGTCCTGAGAGCCTAAATCCTAGTTCCGTTGAGTATTGGAGCTAGAATGAGGGTACGGTAGGGATTGTTTCTAATGTTGAACTTCTCAGTCATAGGAAAGGAAAAATTATATTATTTATAATGGTTTTTTAGCATTATTTTTATAAATGATTTTATCCATGTATTATTGCAAAGTAAGCTGCAATTTTGTCTAATAATTTTAATTGCAAGTGATTCACCTTAATTACTATTATTTCCAATGTGGGTATTGATAGAGTTGGTCCTTTGCTAATCATATGGTTTTTTATGGAAGATTGGAATGGTTCTCAGAAGAGACAATTTAAAGCTGTTTTTTCTTGTTCTCCATAGTTTTTCCAATGTATACTGTATTGCTCTCTTCTGGGGGGATATTCGAAGCCATATTGGAGAACTGAACAGTAGATTGACTTAGTCCATATTTAATATTGTCTCAAGTGTTTTCCTATTCCTAAACTTATCTACTGCAAATTGAATTTTTCAATATTGTACTCCTAAAACGCTATTCATATTTGAACTCTAGACTTTACAAATAATTCCTAATTATAACCTAGGTTTACTTTTAATAATTAATCACTTCATGGACTGATGCTTTGAACATTCACAGGTTGATCAATTCTTAGAAATACTATGGACAAAAATACTTTGTATTATTTTAGATCTCCATATTACACTATGTAAATCAAACTTTACCTTGTAAAACATGTTGTGCCAATAAAGTTTAATCCTATTTTTAAAAAAACAGAATATCATCTGACTAAAATTTAGGTTTAATTAGAATAAAATGAGTAAAGAATGGTACCTAGATAATTAAAGTGTTTCACATTTTTTAGTACTAAAAGAGACCAATTCTTCAGTAAGTAAATAATTGTGATAATGTGTTTAAACCCCTATCGAGTGTCTATTGATTGCTCGATATTTATAAAATATAGATCGTTTTAAAGTCTTAAAAGGAATAAAAAATCATTGTTTTACATACATAAATGTGTGCTATAGTTTGTTACATTACATACACTTAATTCCGCATCTATTCTTTTAAAATGACAATCTAAATTAATATTAGATTTTTGGGAATATTTTTTGTAAATTTCTTGTGTATGAATGTATGCATGACGGTCATTGTCTTACAGCTTATTTTGTATTTTTTTAATGCCACTCTCATTAAAATAAAACGGAATTGGGTAAGAGATAGTAAGAACTGAAGATTTAATCTGAACTTTATTATCCTTCTTTTTATAATCACAATCTTTCATTTTATACTTTTTTATTGAATAAAATTTAAAAATTTTAAATAAAAACTAACATGGAATATTAATAGTAAAGCAAAATTACAGTCTTTTTGTTACTGCATAAAACATAAGCGATGTACTTCATGAAAAAAAACATAAATCTGAATAAAATATAAAATTCAGTACAAAAACTAAACGTAATTTTGCATTTATAGTGGAAGAAAGAATTATGTGTGTGTTGTTGCTAGCCTTTATCATAAATTACTTGCATATCACTAGCAGACTAATAGCGTGAGGAACGAATCAACGTTTCCTGATTGGTGTAAACCTTGGTAATCTTACTGCGAGACAATAATGCTACTTTGTAATGTAGAATTCAACTTTATTCATGCCTTGTTCTGGCATTGTTTAATATATATTTATGTTTAAGCTCTTGACTTCAAAATTATTATATGTAATTCAAACAATCAGTAAAAACAAGCAGAATACCAAAGTTTATACTATTTAAGACAGCATTACTATTTCCAATTTTTCAAGTCCACCCATATATTGTTAATATACTTAATATATTCGTAATTAGAAGAAATTTAAACCCAGACATTCACGATCTCATCCACTCTATCTCATACAACCAATGCACATGACCATATTCATATGAATAAGATAAATAATCTCTAGTATACATACTTTGTGCTGAACTAGCACTCATTAATTTATCTAGATCATCATCTCCCACACACATATATAATCAGTGCTCAGATTGTATGAGTATAGTAAATCTTTAAAAGATATGCTTCAATCCTCTCCACTCTCCAACTCTGGATTCAAACCTGCTCTAATTACATCTAGTTAAAAGTATCAATACTATCCTAGTATTTAAATATTAATATAACTGTAGTAAATAGAGAGAATTGAATTATTTAGGAATTTATAAATACTGAACAAATTATAAATAGCTATGTAAAAAGTGAGTGCTGGTTTAGCCCAAAACGTGAATTTTGGAATCATTTTGTCTTTTTCAGATATCTTTGATCACATGCTTCAGAAATTTATAATAGTATTGTAAAATTATTGTGCACAAAACTTACAATAATAGATTAAAATGATATTCCATCCAGCAATTAAAAAACATCTCTTCTGCCAACTTATCAGGCACATGCACACACTTGGTTGCTGATAAATTTAAGAAAATCATTATCATCATCATTAACTATTATCAATCCACTGCATGATGATGGTCTCTCCAAGTTCAATCCATCTTCTCTGATCTTTAACTTTTTTCTCCACATCACCCCTGCACACTTTCCTAATTCATCCATCCATCTCACATGTCATCTCTTTCTGGGTCTTTTACAATCTCTTGGAATCCAGTTTAAGATTTCAATTGTTCATCTATTACCATCTCTTCTAGCAATATGTCTAGCCCAACTCCACTTCAGTCTTTTATTTTTTTCAATGAGGTCAGTAACAGCTCTTTGTTCTTTTACCCATATATTGTGTTTCTTATCTCTTCTTGTTACTCCCAACATGCATCTCTCCATACTTCTTTGAATGGTCTGAAGTCTCTGTATTGCTCTTCTATTAAGTGTCCAAGTCTCAGATCCATAAGTAAGAACTGGTAAAACACATTTATTAAAAACTTTTCTTTTTAAACAGATAGGCATATTTCCTTTCAGTATCAAGTTATTTCTACCAAAAGTACTCCAGCCAAGTTTAATTCTATGATTAATTTCATCCATTATGTTTCCATCTGTATTAATAATATGACCAAGGTATTTGTAACTTTAAGAAAATAGTAAATAATAATTTTTTATTACTTACTATTTTCTTAATACATCTATTAAATTCATCACTAGAGGGAGCAAGTCCATGATAAATTGATAATGAAAAGATAGGGGGAATTAGATATTAAGGCTTAGAGTTGACAAAGATTATGTTGTGGAAATGGGATGGAGCAGAATATGGGAAAACTTAGAGTGGGTAATAGAAAATTAAATGGCTAACAGGTTTATCTGGGCATAATTGCTTAGATATTCTTGACTTCGTTTAAGGAGAAGCCACAATACATCACATCACATCATCACATTAATGAGATTGTTTTTATCTTTGGTTTGAACATTACTTCAATCCAATATTGCAAGTTTTTGGGCATAGTAAATCTTAAAATATCCTGTGAAGAATGCACCAATAAAAACCAAAAATCTTGATATATTAGTGTTTATATTTAATAATATAGCATGTTTTATTATTACATCATCATATTACAAATAATGTATTTATACTTTAACAAATTTTAGGATCCTTGTTACAGTAATACCAACTAATAATAGATCTTAAAACATATTTAGCTTTATTAACCAGAGCCACTCTACAAGTAAATAAAATTCTGATGCATTTCTGAATTGGCAATGCTAGTTATGTGGTTGCAAAAAGATAATGGAGTGAGAAGATCAGAAAAAGTCAGAATAAAAAGGAATGAATATTTACTTCTTTATCTTTTCCTTTCATTACTAATTTAATTTGTTTTTCTTTTTTTTACGAACAGTTGTTTAAGTACTTCATCTTTGGTAAGCACTAGAGGTAATTATATGCTAAGGCAATGTCTATACTTCCTAAACTTTTTCAGAATTTCTGAATTAGGTGAAGAGGTTTAAGAATTTAAATCCAATTTTCTGCTGTAATTAAGACTGAGAAAAGTTTGTGAAACTATCATAAAACAAAAATTAATATTTATTAAGATATAAAACCAAGAAGAGCGGTTGCATTAATTTTTTTATGTTAAACTAAAGATGTGAGCAATAAATAAACTTTTTTGAGTGTTTCAGATATACCTATTTAAATATTATCGTACTCCAATTTTTATTAACTAAAAATATTGTTCAAGGTCAAGAAAAAAATATAATTAAATATATATTAGAATTATTTCTGGGAGTTTCCATGTAATAAAAATATAATAGATAAATAGCTGACATTTCACTACAATAATAAATACTTTTCTCAGAGAGTCTGAGGAAAGTACTTATTATTGTACTGAAACGTCAGTTATTTAACTATGATATTTTTAGTATATGGAAGCTCCCAGAAATAATGCTATGAATTCATCATTTATCTGTAAGAATAATAATATATTTATATATTGCAGTCAATGTATTAATCAAATGAGACAGTAATAAAAAAAAGAATTAAAATTCAGAAAGACCATCTAGTGAACAGATTAACATATTTTTATATAGCAAATAGCATTGTTTTTGGTTTCAAGCAAGCCCATATTGTCTTGTGTTAAGATAATAAGCATAAAAAGACTTGAAAAAGAACTTGAATAAGTTTTTAGACTATATTAATTCCAGTCAGTTGCAATAGAAATTGCATTTAATTAAATTTCGACTGCAGTTATAAACCAGTTGAACATGAAGGTCATGTGTTAGTCACTAATATTTGAAGACATAAAATGTATAGTTTCAATTTAATAACTATTAAGAAGTCACTGCACAAAAAATTAAACATTGAATTTACCAGTGATTCAAAGCCAAAGTAGCTTTGGAAAAGAGCAAATTATTATCATTTTTTCAATTGCAGTTATAAAAAAGTTATTTATCACTGGAAATGTAATCTCTGATGGATTAATAAATATAGAGTTTAAAACTGTCTTCTAACATGCTTATTGTCCATGCTATAAGATAAAAGGTGTCTCTGAATCAATAGTCTTCTTACCAACCAAAGAAGGTGAGAATTGAAAGTCAGCAAACGTGTTAACATAAAAATATCATGATAAAAATTGAGCCTATAAAGAATAAATATAAACAAATATGTAGATATCGAACTGTAGCTATAAAAAAACTAAGAAAGGACATTTTTTAGACAAGAACACTTGACTTAATAAAGAAAAAAGTTATTTTAAATATTCAAAAGTATGTTTAAAGCCACATATTGTAAAGGTAAATCAAACAAAGATAAATATATTTAATAAAATACACAAAGCTTTATCAAAAATGGTGAAAATTTGTAACAATTTCAATTATATTTTAGATAATTAAAGTATTTTAAAAACCTTAACTGAATTATTGACATTTTTTGAAAATGCAATCACTGGAAGAATAAAGAAAAGAACTAAAAACTGGCTTACAACGTCTTTACTACATGACCTAAAAACAAAAAGCTGAGGGAAACTGAAAGCCAGTAAATTAATTAATATAATAATGATGTCAAAAATAAAAATCAACAAATCCATGGATGAAATGACTCTTTAAAGAGAACAATTTTTATACAAGATTATTTGACCTAGAAAAGAAGAATCAAATAAGGGTAAAAAATACTGAAGATAACACTCCAAAGGTTCTTCTAAAGTGGTAAAGATTAATAAGAATTTAGTTTAAATTGTAATTTACCAAAATATTTTAGTATGTTATGATTTAATTGAACAATTCAAAACAAAACAACACTCTCCATATAGTAGTGCCATCTTGTGCTAACAAGAGCAATCAATGGATGCCAGAAGGCTTGCGCATAAAATCCCTATCTAGTGCCTACTCATCCAATATCCCCAGACTAGTTTCTGGCTTGTGGCCTTCATCAGTGAGGAGCCTTGGATCTGAGAGCACTGCACCTAGATCTTAGGATCTAATGCAACCCTCCAGCACAAGCCAGAAACTAGTCTGGGGATATTGGATGAGTAGGCACTAGATAGGGATTTTATGCACAAGCCTTCTGGCATCCATTGATTGCTCTTGTTAGCACAAGATGGCACTACTATATGGAGAGTGTTGTTTTGTTTTGAATTGTTTAATAACAATTATTGTGCTAGTATGAGATAGTGATCATGTGATGTTTAATGGTTTAGTACGATTTAATTGATAATAAATTAAATAATTTATTAACTTTTCATCATTATATATAAATTTTTTTCTTGCAAGTTTTTATAATATTTTTATTATCATTTCTGCAATATTTTAACAGAATTTTTTCACGGTGGGGGAGGGGGGATATTAAATAATGTAAATTTTTATTTGACAAATATTTTTAATAAACTATTTCTTTATAATTAACGAATGATTTTGAAACATATACATATATATTTTTAGAGATTAAAAGCAGCTAAATTATATAATAAACTCAGCCAGAGATATATGTAAATAGGCATACTATACAAGGAAAATCGTTATTCTTGGATATATATTCATCATTCAAGAGTCATTTAATGTATTTGTATGGAAATGCTATGTCATTTTGAATATGCTTCAAATTTTTTTGGCACTTTCATCTTTTTAGCTATTTTATTAAATTATTATTTTGAAATTATATACAAATTATTCATTATTCAATACTCAACTTGATTGCATAATTTAAAATTTACTTATGCCAGTGATTGTGAATCATTTAATGTAAAGAAAAAAGTTCCCTTCCAAATTAACTTAGTCTGTATGTAATTTATTAGGGTAGAAGAAATATTTAAAAAGTACCAGTGATCATGTGATGTTTAGTGGTTTATTTAAGATGTATCAAGAATAAACAAATCAATTCTCTGAATCTAAGTGTCAAATAATATAGAAGTAATCTTTCAATCAAAACAAATAAAGCTGATTTGTGCTAATCAATATAATTTTATTGTCAGATAAGATGAATGAGTAAGATTGATTATAACTAAGGCAATATAATCAATTTACCAAGTTGTTTTACTGATATAGTATTAAATCATCTATGTTCTTTATTACTATTTTACAATGCTTTTTACAGCACTCCAGAACTATACATGAACATATAACTTACATTTTATATGTACATCTTATAATCACTATTTAATTATTATCTTTTTATTACTATATATTATGTATTATATATTTTATTCTTTTTACAATCTATATTTACCAATTAATATTTTCTATAATCATATATATTATATTTTTATTTTTTATTTTACTTTTATTACTCTTTTAAATATTTAAATTTATCTTTATATTTTTTATATTTTACATTATTATTATTCATGTTATTAACCTTCAATATTTGCAATTTACTTTAATCTATATTATTATTATTATTATTATTATTATTATTATTATTATTATTATTATTATTATTATTATTATTATTATTATTATTATTATTATTATTATTATTATTATTATTATTATTATTATTATTATTATTATTATTATTTTAACATATTTTTACCCATCTTTCACTTATATCTCCAAATTTCAACTACTAAATTTAAACTTTAAAATTTATGGTTATACTTTTTGTAGCTCCTTTTTTAAATTTTACATTTATACTTTTAGCAGCTCCCTCTTTCTATTTTTTTATATAATTCTTTTTTATTTTTTATTTTATATCAAAATTCTTTTCAGGCCCAAATCTCTATTTAATACTGGCTTAATATTATTAATATAAATAGCCCTTTTTATTTTTTATCCCTTTTATTATTTGTAAATAATATCATTATTATGCAATTCTTTTCAAACTCATGCCCTATTTCTAATTTATGTAAATGTATTGGTGAATGTTTATCATATTTATGTTGTAATAGTCTTCTATATATTGACTTTTTTGTTTCTCCTACATAATTTGCTTTTAGATTATTAATTTGACAATTTTTACAATTAATTTCATATATTCCAATTATTTCATTATCTGAATTTTTATTATAATTACTAATACATTTATTTTCTAAAATACTAACATATTTTTCTCTTTTTATTAACTACTTTTACATTACTAAAAATTTTTATTAATTTTACCTATAACTTTATTTAAATTTTTAATTACATAATTATTTCCTGTCTTTATATCTATATAATTAACTTTATTACTACTTTTTTCTTCTGTTATTATTTATATAATCTATCTTATTTTCTATTAATCTAATATTATCATTTATAAATTTTATGGGTAATCATTATTTATAAATTCTTCTTTTATTAAATCTATTTGTTTAACTTAATTTTTTTTACTTGAACAATAATTTACTGCTCTATGAATTCTAGAATATATTGTATTTATTTTATATTTATATTTGAGTGCCGATTAGTTATATTATTATCTAGATGACTTTTTTATGCATTGTCTTACTGATATAATATTTTGAATAATTGAATTATATAAATTAACTATGATGGATAATTTTGTTAATGATCTACTTACTGACCAATATTATGCTTATTTGTTATCTGGGTTAAATAAGAAAATATAAGCAAGGTTTATTCTTTCATTTCTATCAGTTACATAAGGCACATCATTGTGCTTGCCACATACAATAAGTAATTTTCATTTTCTGATTATCATCATTATTAATGTTGAAACATTTGACTATTTGTATATATATTACATTCCCAGAGATAAACCATTCATAAATTTTATTTATTAAACTATTTGGTAAATAAACAGTATCTAACATGCCCTAATTAAGTTCAGAATCTATTAAGTATAATATAAATAAATTTTCAATTATAGTTTTTATTTTCAATATTTAGATTAATGACAATACTTTATCTTTGATCAGTGATCTTCTTTTGCTAAATTCATTTTTTGGTTAATGAAAATTCTATAAAAATTTGGCTATTATGTTTTTTACTATTTTGCTAAGCATGTGAATCTATAATTTTATGAGTTTTTTATTTTATCATATCTTTTTGACTCAATGTTCATTAATAATATACATGGACTCATGATTTTCACACTACATATACATATATGGTTCTTTTTCTTAACAAGCTTGGTAGTATTTGTCTTCATTATATACTGTATTTCAGTTTGAAAAAACACCTTGTTCTGACTATATCGACTTATTATGACATCTCTTCATTTGGTTTACAGCAATTTATCATCTTGATTCTGTACATTTTTAACTGCATATAATTCAAAGCTCTTGATTAGTTTAATTAACTTTAATTAAATTAAATCTTACCTACTAAAAATAATCAACTTTAAATTTTCAGACAAGAACATATTTAGTCAGCTGTTTTTTTATGTAAAATATAATGAAATTTTATTCTGTAATTTGGTTCCAATCCATATGATAATGTTAAAAATAAGATACATTAAATGGTATGTAAAGAGAAAAAAGTTTGATGATGTTTATTATCTTATTACAAATCTTTGAGTTTACATGATTCTATAATGGGCTACACAAAGTTTAACTTGCCATTTTACTTGGTAAATGTTGATTCACATACTATAACTGAGAAATTGAAACTGCAATGGAGACATCATCTCCCCCCCATTCAGAAAAGAAGAAAACCAGTGCCAGAAACAATCCCCTCATACCTTCATCCCAGTTTCCCCCAATAGTGCTATAATTTAGGCCACAGGGACCCCAACCTCCAGATTCTCCCATCTAGATAGCAAAGATGAGTGAAACTCTGGTCCCAATCCAAGACAATTGTTGATTTATACAGTGCAATACAAAATTCCAAACACCATAAATTACATCATCCCCATCACCCCAGAAATAAGAAAATCTATGCCAGTAATGATCCCCACACACCCTCATCAGCTGGCCCAAAATGTAGGACTTAAGCTCCAGTGATCCTCTCAGCCACCAGTCTCCCCCAACCAGGCAACAAAAATGAGTTAAACAATGGTTTTAAACAAAAGGTAAAATCATAACAGCAATCTCTAAGTTTTCAGTGGCTGGCACACAAATATGTTCAATTTGAAGAACACTTCACAGTTTTACACAGTAACTGTTGATTTACAAAGTCTTTTGTAGAAAACCAATTAACAGTTTGAATTTGTCCATAATTTATCCAGTGAAATCTAGAAACATTCATCTGTAAGATGGATAACTATTGATAAAATTCCAATGTTATAAAGTAATTGCTGATTTACACTACAAAATACAGAAACCAAAATGCAATGAAACACATCATCCCCCACCAAATTGAGAAAGTCAATGCCAGTAATGATCCCCAAAACATTCACAACCTGGCTGGCCTCCAAACAGCTGAGCCCCAAGGTCCTGGGACCCTCCCAACCACAATACTTATCTACCCTGATGGAAATGATGAGTGAAACACCCGCCCCAATCCCAACATAAATCACAACGAAAATCACCAGTACTTTCAATGGCTAGCAACTAAGTTTTCCTCTTGTTATCAAAATCAAGAACTTTAATATAAATATAATAGGAAATATGCACTTATATTATATGCTATATAACCATCAATTCAAAGATCAGCGAGGCAACTGTTAATTTACATAGTGTGTTGTAGAACTTAAAATGCCAAATTGCAATTAGACAGTATTGTTTTGGTAGCATTAATCTATGAGCTGATTAACTGTTATAAGTGCCATTTGAAAGTCAATTCAAAGTTCTAGAAAGCAACTGTTGATTTATATAGTGTAATGTAGAAGTTAAAATGACTGATGAGTTTTGACTGTAATATTTTGCTGCCTTTATCCATGATATGATTTACTGTTGGTGATAATCAAATGTTTTTGATCATCTGAAGAAAGAATTTATATCTGAAAAGAGAGCTAAGAAGCTACTCTTTTAAATAGAAATAATATTAGGGACATTTAATTTCCTAAGAATTAAAACGGGGAGACAGTAACAGTCAACTGGAGTCCTTGGCTCCCTTTAGAATAAATTTCGATAAATGCCAAAAAATTATTCTTTCTGAAATCCTTATATGAATTAAAACTTTTTTACGTTGTTATCAAAACAAAAGCATTCATGACCATTGATTAAATAGCATATCTTCTTACAGATGTCACCAATTCTTTCAAACCTCTTAAAACAGAGTGTAATCACTTTAGGTTTTCCAGCCAACTTGATATATATATACATATATATATATATATATATATCAAAATATTAATATATAACAAACTAACCAAAGGAAATACGTATAAAAACAAAACAAAAAAAAGACTTATAAATCCAATAAATAATATTATATTTCAACCAGAGGACTGGTTTTCATCAGAAAGAAAAAAAATACACAGTAAAATGGCGATAATCAAAAATTACAGATTTGGTAAAAGATTAAAAATTTAACAAAACCCTCCTGATTGGTCACAAAATCTAACACAGAATATCTACCCAATCAATGACAAAATTCAAACAAAACAAAAAAAAAAAACTACATTCCCTCCTAATCAAGCTTAAATTCTATTTAAATTAAAATAAATATAAAAATAAAAAATCCAAAATTGAAAATTAAAATATACATATGTGCATACATAGAAAAATTAAACTATGCTCACATACAAAAAAATAGCTGTGCTCACATTAATATTCATTAAAAACTAAAATACTTATACATTTTAATCAAAAATTATAGTTAGTGCAAAGTACAATAATTTATAACTAATTATTTATCTATAAACCAATTAAACACAGATATTAAACATCCATGTAACCAATCTTTACATAAAAAATCTCATATAAGAAAATTTTCACATAAAAAACACACATATAGAAATCATTTAGGAGACCAGGTAACCCAGAGATGTAATAGTTCCAGTGTTCAAATTCAATCCATGTGGTTCTAAGGTCTTGAATTTAAAAATAAAAAAACAGTCTTCTGGTTGAAATATAATATTATTTATTGGATTTATAAGTCTTTTTTTTTGTTTGTTTTTTTGTGTTTGTTTATATATATATACACACACATAAACTTGCTAATACAGTAGTAGCTACTATATCTTTATTTTTTTGTATTACTTTTATCGTACAATTTTATTGCTTTTATATATGAAGAAAGAGAGTATAATATACACACATGAACTCAATTATTTGTTGAAATAAATAGATTTGAGTCAAACTGGGATAAAATCATCTTGATAAAACAATAAATGTTAGATTTAAATTACAGCATTGTAAATGTATAATCTCTAAGGGAAAGACATCTGCTTTTTAGACCCCTGTTTCACCTCAGGCCATATAGCAATTTTGTGTCATTTTATAATATATTTTAATTAATAATTTAAGCTGCAGCTGGGAATAGTTTTAGATATTTATTATATATACACGCTTTAAAACTTTGTTTCACGATCCATATGTGTACAATTTTACGAACTTTTAAAAGCATATATATATATATACACACACATTATCATTTTATTTTCTCGTTCAAGGAAATGATAACTTAATCAAATTTCAATTAAAGAAACTCTCTTCGTATAAATTTGGAATACATTAAATATGCGCTTGTGTGCTAAAACATTATTTAAAATATGATTATAAATTTTATATTTAAAGTATGAATTTAAACTATATATATGATATCGTACAAAAAATGCAAACCCGCCGATGAGCACCTTCCCCAGATATCTAAAATTATTCGTAATGGCACTTACATAGGTGTTCCCCATCCAATAATTGGCATAAACATAAATTATTATGCATATAATTTTATTTTATTATTATCTCATCTCAATCTATAATTCTGGAAAGAGTATAGTGGCATCATGTGTAAAACTCCAGTTCTCCATATTTTATGAATATGGGCCGCACACGTCATCTCTTGAATTTTATGGATAATGACACACTTAATTTATTCTGTCCATTACATGGGTACATGACAACTTGTAGATTTCTCTCAATAACAAGCTTTTTATATAATCCAGTCTCCTCATTATATATTTAATATACACCTGGGTCTCATTTTACGTGATAGATAGGTTCCTCAGAAAACACGCGCAAATGAAAACGCGCAAAAATAGATGTAATTTACATTGAAAAAGAGGGGATGCGGTCTGTGATTTTTCAAAATTTGTGTAAAAGCAAAGCACCACCATAAAATTACTTTAAAATTCACACACAAAAAAAATAAGGAAATAAAATATGACTAATAAAAAATTTCAAATTTGAAAAAAATTGATACAAGACAAACTTTTTTTAACTATAATATTTAATTTTATTCAAAATAATATATTTTTATGCATAATTTACAGTACAGTAATTTACATTTTTTATACACGTTTTAATTGTTATCGCTATTTGCCCAAAAACACTTTCGTTTGCAAACTAGTAAAAAATCAGATTCTCATGTGATGTGATGTGATGTATTTGGCTTCTCCTTAAACAAAGTCAAGAATATCTCAGCAATTATTCTCACAAGAGGAAATACAACTAGCTCCAAGTTCACTCTCATGTTGTGTTAATGGTTTTCTGTTGACGGCGACGATGATTTTATTAATTGTTTATGAACTTAGACTTATGATAATAAAAAAACATTTATTCACCACTGCTGGGAAAAATTTAATTAAAACTAACAACTAAAAATTAAATTCTTATTTTTGTCTTTAATTTTCAATTCCATTTAAAAATCAAATTTCGTTTTACATAACATTAATTTCAAGTCACCCGTAAGTAATTTTTAAATTGTTAATTACAATTAAAAATCAGATTTTAATTGTGCCCACTGCTATTACTGATCTTTTAAAAATAAACTTGTGGACACTAAATGATTAATAATTGATTACGTTATTTTTTAAAAAGCAAAAACTGAATGTGATTTAAAATGCAAAATTAACACGCACAATGTTTGAACAAATTTACATTATATCTTCTAAAATTTAATGTGTGTATACATAAAATGTGGAAATCATGATTTTAATTTCATTATTGCATAAAATCTTACTATTATAAAGCACTGAAAATATTGAAATTACTAAGATGAAAGTAGAATTCCAATAATGTGCTATTACTTTCAATATAACGTAAGTGCACGAAATTTATTATTTAAAGGAATAGCGCATTATCGGAGGTCGACTTCAGGTGAAACATGAATCGCTTAACTTCAAAATTGTGTTAAATAAATCCACGTAAAAAGAGACCCAGGTATATATCATTAAGGTTGTCTTATTACGACAGATAGTCTCTTATTGATTTAAGTTTGTATAAAATTAACATATTAGTTATTAGAGTAGTACATGAAATTAGAAGCATAGTACATGAAATTAGAAGCGCATCTAATCTTTTTTGAGTTGATTTTTAAGCCCCCACATTTTGGATAGTTGTTTTATGTAAAATTATTAAACATTGGACATTAACAAAAAGAAAAAGTAAATAAAATTAAAATAGAAGCAATTCTTTCAATGCATTTATTATAAATAAAGTAATACCATTAGATCACGGATAATTACCAAAGTAAATATGCACAGTGTGTTCCAACACTATGCTTTCTGCAGTCCAACTCTGAATTAACATACTTATTATGTAGTGACATTTCATTTATCCATTACCAAAATTTTGAAATGCTAACATGATTGGATTAGGAGTTACAACATGAAATGTGACAGGGTGTTTTTCATTTTAACCTGTGATACAATAAATTTTGTTTTAAATTGATCAAATCATATTAAACTTATTCAAAGTATGTACACACTGAGTTTCAAAAGTGTTTTTATATAACATAAAAGATTCCATTATGGCAGAGAAAGCATTAAAGATAATCTACAAAAATATTAAACATATTGTCATATTTCATGTTATAACTCAATATTCAGATATGCTAGCATCTTAAATATTTTGAGGTGAATAATTAAACTAAGCAGCTATGTAACAGATGGACTGATTTAGAGATGGTATTTCACCTTTACACTGGACAAAACAGTATATCTTTACTAATTAAGGATATATGGAGAGTCTTCAATCTTGATGATTTATTAATCTCCGAAAATTGATGTGATAAATGAAATCAAAAACAGATACCAAACTTCCATAAAAAATAATGCTAACATGCAATTAATATAATAATCAAAATGTTAGTCACATAGGAATGATTAATTTGGTGTTTGAGCACTAGAAAGGACAGATTAAACTTTGGTATAAGAATTTTTAGTTGTTCTTAATAACATTTTTTCTACCACAATATCAATAAATAAAATATAAAAATCATTTATATGATTTCCAGAAATAGTTCTTAACATAAAGTCTTTTAAAAACAATAATAACATTAATAACAATAATTTTATTGTTACAAAACAGCTATTTTAACTGAAACACAGACTTATTATATACTTGTGTCCATATATGTAATATATATGGTATATGAGCACAGACTTTCACACTACCCACCACTCTCCACTCTATCTCATAACACCGATACACTTGAATACATATATTTCGAAAAGGTAAATAATCATCAATAATCGTATTTCATGCTAAACCAGCAATCATCAGTCGGTCCAGATTACCATCTCTACACATATATGCTATAAGTGCTCAGATATATATTAAGATATCCAATCTTCATACTTTAATGGACAGGCTTCAATCAGTGAGGAGTAGATTGAAGCCTGTCCATTAAAGTATAAAGATTGGCTATCTTAATATATATCTGAGCACTTATAGCATATATGTGTAGAGATGGTAATCTGGACCAACAGATGATTGCTGTTTTAGCATTGAATACATATATTGGTCATTATTTATCCTTACGACATATATGTGTTCAAGGGTATCAGTGTTATGAGATAGAGTGGAGAGTGGTGGGTAGTGTGAAAGTCTGTGCTCATATAACCTATATAAAACAGCTATTTTATAAATTGTTATATTTTCATTCACCATTGTCAAACTTCCTCCACTCACAAATTTTGACGCCATCCATTTCAGACAAATACAACAACGATTATTACCTTACCAATCATCATCGAAACTAGAGATTATCTCTAGTACAGACACAAACTTTAAACCCCAGTTAAAGATTAATATATCAGATTTTTGTTTTATTTTACACACACAGAATTATTAACCTTTCTCTTTCCCGTATGTAATATCTTACAGATATAATAAACACCTCCATACATCCCCATTCTTTTTAAATTCACTTAAATAAAGATATAATAAAAGACAAATGACCTCCAAGATGCATTTCATGTTGAAACAGCACTCATCAGTTGGCCCAGATCACTATCTCTCATATATTGTTATCTATTTGAAGATCTTTAATAACTTTAGCAATGTTTATCTAAATTTAAAACAGGTAAAACTCACTTTACGTATTGCCACACACAGCAAGCTAGAGTAATCAATGGATGCCAGAAGGCTTGTGCATAAAATCCCCATCTAGTGCCTACTCATCCAATATCCCCAGACTAGTTTTGGCTTGTGACCTTCATCAGTGAGGAGCCTTGGATCTGAAAGCACAGAACCTAGATCTTAGGATCTAATGATCCCCTCCAGCAACCACCTTTTATCTCCATTTAACTACAAAACTATGAGTCTTAAGCTGAAAACACCTTAATGTTTTCAATCCAAGCCCATTAGCATATATAGTCATATGAGTCTGAACACAGTTCAATGCCCATACATTTTGGTGTCTTTGGTTGTTTAATAACAATAACCACCACTATCCTATTAGGCAGGATTGGTTTTAAGCCAACAAACATCACATGACCACCATCTCTTATACTTGTGTATAACTGTTGTTAAAACAGGCAAAACTCACTATATGTATTGCCACACATAGCAAGCTAGAGTAATCAATGGATGCCGGAAGGTTTGTGCATAAAATCCCCATCTAGTCCCTACTCATCCAATATCCCCAGACTAATTTCTGGCTTGTGGCCTTTGGCAGTGAGGAGTCTTGGTTCTGAGAGCACTGCACCGAGATCTTAGGATCTAATGCAACCCTCCAGCAACCACCTTTTATCTCCATTTAACTAGAAAACTATGAATCTTAAACTGAAAACACCTTAATGTTTTCAATCTAAGCCCATTAGCTTATATAGTCACATGGATCTGAACCCAGTTCAGTACCCATACATTTTGGTGTCAGTTATACACAAGGATAAGAGGTGGTGGTCATGTGATGTTTATTGGTTTATCTAAATGTAGGTGAGCAAATATCAGAAGCTAAATGCATTATTCAAACTTCTTGGTGATCATAGATATAGATACTATCTCAACTGGAATGCATGATTTTATTCACAACTCTTCTAATTGGTTATAAATGAAAGTACAGAGTTTTATAAGATCAACATTAAATACATGCCAATTTTCTGATCAATATTGAATCCATTTGCGTGATACAAAAAATAATTTTCAACTACTCATTATGATTTGTAGATTATAGCAATTCATCAAACTAATTACTTAAACAACAATTTGATCTGTATATATATATATGTATGTGTGTGTATGTGCATGCATGCATAATTGAGTATGCATGTTTCCAAAGTATCTAATAATAATAAATCGCTGATCATACTTTCCATGCTATCTCTCAGACTCAATAAATGTTCTCTTCAATAGATTATTGGAGTAAAGATAAAATTAATCAGTTGGAGTGTAAATATCTATTCAGATCCTTCCACAAAAGAATTATGAAAAAGAAAACAATCCTCAATAGGTATGCCCGCTGATAGATAAGTAGTGAATCTTTTGCCTTTTATTATTTTAATCACTAATTAATAATAGTTAGATATCTATAGACTATTTAGTAATTGAAGTACTAACTGGCTATCTGAAAGAAAATTTCAATTTTAATTGGAATTTATAGTCTAACATAAAGAATTTCATGTTCATTTAAATCTTAGATTCGCTAGGAATAACAGTTAAAATTTAAAGTTTTACATGAATTTAAATCTTAGTTTTAGCGTCAATAACGGATGATTATTCATAACACAGAATATATACATATATATATAATTTCCAATAAATGAACATATAAGAATTATTTTTTTTACAATGTATCAAGACTTTATTATATTTTTTCCATGAAGCATATTTTTGAGATTTAATGGAAGAATTTAGAAATTCTAAACCTTTCTCTAATAATATATTGATTTTTTTAAATAAAAAAAGGCCAGTATTCAATGCTAAATCTTTTTTACAATATGAATATAATTCATTATGAATTCTTTTATTTTTTAATAGACAATAGGTTTGAAATATAGGAAAACTTTAACAAATTATTTTATTACAAAAATATACTGATAATAATGTATTACATCTGTTTGATGTAATTTACAAAGTCTATTTTTCTATATAAAAAAAATGTAAATTGGCTTAATAAAAATGAATATATCAATTATATTAGCAGGTTGCCATCATACCACAGTGTCAATAACAGATTCCATTGTGTTATCTGAAGTCTATTTACGCTCAAAATTTCATAAACAAAAAAGCAAATATGATGACATATATATATATTGTAACTCCTCATACCTATCACCAACACTAACAATTACCCGGGGCGCCAATTCTATGGATCATAGAATAAAATATTTATTCAACTTTACCTAAATCTATTCACGAGGCTCTTAATTAAAGCTTTCACCTAAAACTAACTCAGTTGAGGGATACAGAGGAGTATGAGGTGTACAATGTACATTATATGTGGGAGAAAATATTATTACTAATAGGAATAAACATCTATTAAGTTCTATGCTAAACAAAAATTAAATTGGTAAAATTCTACCAGCTAAAATTAACTAATAATACTTTATATTTCACCTCCTCCCATCATCCATATGCACTGAACAACCTCTACTCCATTATACAATTAACTAATAACTAAAATAAAATAAAATAATATTTCAGAAATTGTAATGTATAATTTACTAGATCTAAAGTCAAACTAAACCTATCACTACTAAATTTTAACTACTCACTAATCTAATCTGGATAAATGAATTTATTATCTAATCTAAATTAAAATTGAAGATCTCAGGGAATTAACTTATGATATGGCTTGATCTAACATTTCTATACCTCAAATTATTATTTAACACTATAAAAATAATATTATAAACCAAACAATACCCTAATTAGAAACTTGCAGTTAGATAATGAAAGAAATCGGGCACATTTTGATTTCAATTCATCATCTAAACAAAAATTAAATAACAAAATCTTTTTAAAAATAATCAGAAGGTAATTGGCATCTCATATAGTGTTTGAATCAAGAAAATCAACATCATCATATCTAGAGATTCATTATAATTAATAAAATACAACTGTATTACATTAAATAAAATAAATGTATAAGCATGTGTGGAAGTGTGAAACACGAATGAATGTTATAGAAGAAACTCCAAATACAAATTTAGATAACAAAATATTTATTAATCAAATAAAAAATAGTTAAATCAACATCTACTTTTCTTTTATTGTTATTAACACAAATTCCAAAGGGATTTAATATTATTGAGTACAGGTTATACAAGAAGATATAATACAACATGATTCATTAACTTTTACATCTACTATATATTTTCATTAGAACATTTTGATAAATTGGTAAACTTTTATTTGAAACATTAAATGAACTAAATAAGTCCATATCATTTGCTATAAAAAAATGGCTTTTTAGCTATCAGTGATTTCTGATACACTTATACAAAATAAAAATAAAAATAAATATGGCCTTACACTTTCAGTAACTGTTTACTAAAATATATTTTATTCAACATTTTCCTGAATATCACTCATTTACTAACTAAAAATTTATAACAAACACATAGATTAATATTCTAATTACTGAACAAATTAAGATTTTGCATTGTTACTTTTAAAATTATCTTAAATAAAATTACAATAAGGGGATTTAAACTAAGAATAATATTAAACCATCTTACCAAAGAAATAAATACTTCTATTAATTAAATATATTTTTCTTTGTAGTTTTGAAGTAAAGTATTCTATTGAATAACTAGGTTCTGCTTTGCCAAAATAAAGTAAATCTTTGTATTTATTAACTAATGTCCTATCTTTGCTTAATTATTTATGCAAATTATGATTAAATAATAAAAATCAATGAGATGAAGCTTAAATGATTACTACAAAATATTTTAACATGATAAGTAAAGTTCTACATTAATAATGATTTTTTTTATATCAAAATTAACAATTTGTGCATGAATCTGTATTATGCTGTATGTCTAAGAAAATAAATAAATAATGTTAATCAATCTAATCGGTTTGCTTATGATATTTCAATATAATCATAATACGGTTGGAAGTGAAGATCAATCAATCTTTATTTATCAACTACAATACAGCTGTTTTATAAGACACTATACTTTTCTTTTATTCTTCCTTTTTATCATAAACGATCAAACACTAGGCTATAGCATAAGCTGGAAAACATCCAATACACACATGGGATAACAGATTTATATAATTCAAAACAGGTAATATAACAATAACTTCCAAGTCTATCATTAAGACTAAATAATTGGTGGAATAACTCATCACCAAATGAAAATCAGGGAGAAAACACTTCTAGCTCCATACACATCTAATTCAATATATCAAATATAAAAGGAGGACTCAATCCACTCATATTAAAATACTCCAATACATGGAAAATAAAGGATTACTCAATCCTATATACTACAATACACTGGGCAACTACCCATATTAAATATTCAACTAACAAACATACTAACTCAATCCCATAAAATATTATAAACATTGTAAACTATAGCATATAGCCACAAAATACTTTTCATTCAGTCATAACAAAGAAATAATATTTCTCTCTTAAACAACTTTCTAATTCTTCAAATGATTGATCCTCTTTTCCTTCCGAATCCGATTGATTTAAAATCATTTTCACTGCCAATTACATATAATTATAAATAAGTTTAATAATAGACACACACATGTATAAGCCTGTGATATACAGACCATTTAAAATTGCAGTAAGCAAAGAATTATTGTTAAAATATTAATTATTACTGCTAGAATTAATAAAGAATAAATATTTTATATCTGACAATATTTAGGACCTGGTAATGTTCAAAAAACAATTGGAGAATAAAATACTAATTACTATGGACAAAGCAAGACGAATATTTTTTTTTATAATATAATGCATTAATATTGGCACAAATCTGTAGTTAAATTGAACCTAAATAAGTAATAATATTGTATGTTATAGATAAAATAACTATTGAAAATAATTATTTTCTAATTTATAAAAAGAAATATATTCGGTAAGATTTGATATAATGAACTCCTTTTTTAAAAAATAATTATTCACCCTTTTGAATGGACTCTTCCATTCATTTATTATGTGCATGGATCATTAACACATGCACGACTAAACTTATCTTATTAAAATAATAACAATAATAAAAATAAAATTACCAGCATAATGTATTTTTCTATTATGCTATTTGAGACAATCTTGGAGAAAAATATAATAATAATAATAATAATAATACATATAATAAACATATTTAAAATAATAAAACATTCCTTAACTAATACTATCTATCTAAAACACCATTACATAAAATAAAGTTCTCTTCTTTTTTCTTTCCAAACAAAATGAAACTAAAGTTTATAAAAGTTTTTACATGACTTTCCTTGTCATGTTTTCAAATAGATAAGGAAAATAATTATACTGCACAAGACAAATATTAACACAGAACTGAACAATTCCTGCAGGAGAAAACGACACAATATTATTTTTCTTTGTTGAATCCATATGAGCATATTCAATGTTTTTAGTTATCAACTAATGAATTGCTATTGATGTTGTAAATAATGAATTTCCCTAATTAAACAATATATTTCATAATGCAAGTAAAATAGAAGTTTGTATTTTATTCCTAGGATATATTTATAATTCAATTTCACAATCATAAAGCCATTCAGAAATATACATAGTTATTCAATTAATAATATTTATTGATATAAACTCATTGGTAATGTTAATACAGCACTGTCACATAACTTTATCCATTTATAATTTCATTCTTCCCACTAGTCTAGAAGAACAAATAATTATTAAAGTACATTTAATGACATATTTAATCTTATATTTTTTTTTCCAAAGGTAAAAATATAAATAATTACGCCACTATTCTAAGACATATGACAATAAAATTACATATTCCTTGTGTATATTTTAAATTTTGAGTTTTCTTTTATATTTAACATGAAATTTGTACATTAAAGTTCTGAGAACATTCAATGACAGTTCACATCTTTCCTCCACATAAATGAAGCACATTACAGTTGTTCCCTTTATATTATGATTAAAGCTTAAAAACTTAATTGTTATAAAATAAATAAATATTCTTTTATCCTTCCCTGTTAATTTTAAATTTAAATAAAACAATTTTACAGTCCTATTAAGCATTCCCATTTCTTAAATAATAATTTATCTTGAATAATAGAATATGACACTTACATGTACTCTAGCATAATGTTGGGACAATTTGAGCAATCAGCCAGAGCAAAACTGACGTATCTTTCAGTGGTTTTTAAGTACACATTTCCCAAACAAAATAATATAATTAAATTTTTAACTTGAACTCTGGAAGAGGAAAAATAATTTCACTATTAAACTTTGCTAAATAACTTAGTTATAGCTGTCCTTAGTTAGCTATAACTACCCTTGTAAAAGTTCTAATAATTGACTCTGACTGACTGAAGTAATAATTGACTGACCACTTAAAAGTAATAAGTATTCCTTTTATAAACTTTTTTTTAATAATCATTACATCACCTTGCTCCCTTCCAATTGTTTACGATAATGTCACATTACATCACCAAAAAAAAATCACTGATCGCTCCTCCCACTGGCAAACTTACTTAATTATGCAAAAACATTAGACAATAAAAAAAAAAAATAGAGATGAAAAAAAAAATTATTTCATCTTTTAAATAAATGAAAAAAAAAATATTGAACTAATAATTAAATGTGTTTTAAAGCAGTAGAATAAAATTGATGACAATTGTTTTAATAAATAAAATATTTTACAGTATTTGTCATTATATAATTCATTTATCCACAATTTATTGATTTATTTAAAATGTAATTAAGTTAGTTTTTTTTAATACTATTATTGATATAATTAAATATTTGAATGTGGATATTTAATGACTTAATGAAACTTATGAATGAAAAATGAAGTTGGATAATGCATGAACATTCAGTAGTAATATACTATAGGTATTACACTATACTGACTGAAATGACAATGTGAATGATGATGAGTAAAACATATTTTACTGTTTATGCTATAAATTTAAAATGTACAAAACAAATGGACTAGAAAATCATTCTAACAAAACTGAATACTGCTTTATGAGCAAATAAAACAAGTAAGCAACAACTTAAGCTGTACTGACTATACATATAACAAGCCACCACCACCCCTATTCTATTACTGATTATACCCCAAAACAAGATACTAAACATTTAAAAAATCTTTTTAATTACCTACACTTACTATTGATTACAGTTTTAAGTCAAAATAAAAAAAAAATTTAAATTTCATGTTATTTCATTTTTTTTAAAGAGGATTATATCAGATATTACTGATATACTATCACACTACTACAATGACTATTTCTGGTGCCAAACCAGAAGGTCACAATATATATAATTAAATATTTGTAAATATAGTAATTAAATAATTAAAAATTTTATCCACTTAGGAGGGCTTTTGATTATCCTAGTAATCTTTGTCAACTAAAACATTGAAAGAATAACCTTCCCACATTTCCATGATCTTAACATTTGCTGCCTGCCTGTTAATTAAGTTATGTTTATATTTGTATATTAGCATAGCTTCCTTTATTTTTCTTTTATTGTTCTTTTTTTTTTTCAATTTGCAAGTCAAAATCAAAAATGCATGATGGTCGTAAAAAACTGATGCTGAAATATTATTATCTACTATACAATTTTGTTTTGATTTCTGAACTGGTTTTAGTAATAGCAAGTGCTCTTTAGTTTTTTTCTTTAACATACATCTTGTTTCACCTATATATACACTGCCACACCTACATATGCATTTATAAATGACACAATTTTTATTTCTAAATGAGATTTTATCTTTGGAGTTATTTATTAATTTATTTAATGCAGGAGGTGTGTAAAATGCAATATCACATATACCTTTATAAACTTTTCTTATAAAATTTACTTGATCATTCAAAATATATGATATTGATACCCATATTTTTTTATTAGTAGGAGAATCAATATTATTATTACAATTGTTATTCTTATATTTTGTATTTTATAAGGAAAATTTATAAAGGTATGTGTGATATCGCATTTTACACACCTACTACATTACACAAATTAATAAATAATTCCAAAGATAAAAACTCATTTAGAAATAAAAACTGTGTCATTTATAAATGGATATGTAGTTGTGGCAGTGGATATATATGGGAATCAAGATGTACATTGCAAAAAAGAATGAAAGAGCACTTTCTATCATTAAAATGAGTTCAGAAATCAAAACAAAATTGTATAGTAGATAATAATATTTCAGCATCTGTTTTTTACGACCATAATATGTCATGTATTTATGGTTTTGACTTCACTTTTAATAATGTAAAAATATTGCAAATTGAAAAAAAATAACAATAAAGAAAAAATAAAGGCAGCTATGCTAATATACAAATAGAAACATAATTTAATTAACAGGCAGAAAATGTTAAGATCACAGAATTGTGTGAAGGTTAGCCTTTCGATGTTTTAGTTTATAAAGATTATTAGGATAATCTAAAGCACTCCTAAGTGGATAAAATTTTTGATTATTTAATTACTGTATTCACAAATGTTCAATTATATAATTATGTATATTGCTTTGAAAAAATACAGATATTGAATAATAATATTATTACATAAATATTATAATGGTCGGAGTGAACGTGAAGTTTCCAGTCTTACAGTATCTGCACTACAGGGCACCATCAGGCTACTTGAACCTGGAAAATTTATATAGTAGGCAGATATGTGCTGTTAAAAATCCAACTTTTACATAGATATTTTCTATCAACCATCAGCCCTAGTCACTAGCTCATGGAGTAGCAGAGGTTTTAAACATATTTATTTATTAAAATATATTTTAATAAAGAATAAAAAAAACTAGATCACTGCTAGTATTAATAACACAAAAGATTTTATTTACGTATATATAAGTAATAACCCACAAACTTAAAGAAAAATAATTATTATAAAAGAAAAAATTATGCTTTATGTTGTTTCATTATTATTATTTTATTTGTGTTTAATTTTAATTTTTAATCTTAGGGTGTTAAGTATAGGTAGGCCACCCAGATGATGCATTTAAACGATCTTCAAAACATTTGATTCTAGGCCAGATGCCCACAGTCACACCAACACTCGCTTCCAGATATATATCCACAACCAATGCAATGTGAACATGTTAACATCAAAACATGCTGACAAAAATGTGCCTCTGAACAGCATGATATTATTTGAGGAAACATGTCCTTCGTCCAGTACAGGAATGTACATCTGTCTGGCAAAGGAATCATGCATGTAATATAATAAAGAGAATAACACTATGTATAGATGGGAGAGCAGTCTATCTTGCCAGCTTATCATCTCCATCCATAGAGCTGGGAGGGGTCAATGGTGCAGGAAATATGTCTGCATCCATTGCAATGCCATGACTGCCTCTCTGGGGTCATGCAATCAGTTGGGCACATTGCCCTTATGTGCGAACACACTTCACATTACATCGATGTAAACGTCCGTATATACCCCCACCAGCATTGACACAACTATGAAACAAATAATCTAAAATCAAAACCCTTTAAAACTAACATATACTTAAATGAGGCTAAGCAGCCACCCACACTCAACTTACATTTAAGTCAATTTATTAATTTAAATCTTTAATGAGAAATCTTTAGTTTAAGGTTTTGAAGCATTTTAAGATGACACATTATATTTAACTTATTTTAACACAAATACTATTTGATCTATTTTTCTTTCTTTTAAATTCAATAATGCACAAATAATGAAATGTGTTTGATTTTATCTTTAAATTCATTTGCAATTGCAAACCCTGCCCTACCTGCCCTATTACAAACAGATCTTTTTAAGCATGATTAAAAAAAATATATATACAATCCACATTGTAAGAGATTAAGTTTTAAACTTTAGCTATGACTTTTAACATTACAAGGTTTATAGAAAAATAAAGTTCAGGTTTACTCAAGAGAGAAAGTCTATTGTTCATTTTAAAGATAGATAAAGTTCAAAGATTTTAACTTTAAGAGAGTTTATATTTCATTTTATCATTTATAATTTTATACCTCCCTTTTGTCCATGCTCGTTCCTTTGCAACAAAGATCTAAGTTATGGAAGGGCCCTTTTCTTGTGGACGATGACAATTTATGAAGCTTGACGAGGATTTCTGCATATGGTACCAGTAGTTCAATCCTGGGATCTGTGAAGATGAAAGCTGCCTTCGGTTGGCCGAACCAAAGGAAGCACAATGAAGCTGATTACATTCTTGGTGACTGCGATAATTTAAATTTTTGTTTTTACTTTCAGCAAAGATGAATGAATTCAAAACTTTAATTTTCTAATTCTCTAAAATTCATTTCTTTTGGGTTTTTTTTATAGTCCTGAGGCATCTTATCTCTAGAATGCACAGATTCATCAAACATATTCCATATATGTATTTCATTGGTTCATTGTGTTTGTGGCCAAGTAGATTTTGTGTTTGTGGCTAAGTAGATTTTGGGTTTGTGGCTAAGTGGATTTTTCCACTGAGATCTGTGTCTATAACTTTGGGTGGGAAAAGCAAGTCCTTTGTTTCCATTCCTCCACTTTTATATATTTCGTAATCATTTTTTTTAATGGTCATTTTGCCCCAAGGATCTGTTTGTAATTTTTATTTTTAAGATTAAAAACTCTCTTCGTTATTTTTAAAATCAAAAGGTTTTTATTATATTTTATTTAAAGATTAGAATCTTTGCTTTGATTCTATAATTTTTTTTAAAGCTTATCTTATTTTAATATTTAAATCAAACATATTAATAAATTAATAATTCATTATTTGTGCATTTTGAACGTTTGTGCTTTTAATTCAGTACTAGATATTTACAAAAAAAATTATGTATTAAAGTTTAAATGTAATGCATATATATCCCATTACAATATATATATATATATATATATATGTGTGTGTCAAATTACCTCAAACATTAAGATTTCAGCTAGACAATAAAGGTATTAAACTCCACATCTCAAAACATTCAAAAAAAATTTGAGATGTGGACTCTAATATACTTATTTACAGAGAGTGTAGCTGAAAATTTCTTAATGTTTGAGGTGATTTGATATTTATTACTTATTTCTGGTAGTGGTATGCACTGGAATTATATATATATATATATATATATATATATATATATATATATATATATATATATATATATATATATATATATATATATATATATATATATATATATATATACTATTTAAACACATGTACATTGTCTATACTAAATTTAATGTAATTAGACAGGTCTGAACTTAGACTTTCAAGTATGCTACAGCTATTCACTCCATCTTATACAATTGATACATATGACCACATAGTGTGAAAAGGTAAATTATCTCCAATATATATATATATATATATATATATATTGTGCTGAACCAGTACATATTAGTTGATCCAGATTACCATCCTCCACATATATGTCATCAGTGCTCAGTTTATATTAAGACAGCAAATCTTCAAACTATAATCGACAAGTTTCAATATTCCCCACCCTCCAACTCTGCAGTCATCCATATCATTGAACATCCAAGAATGTAATGCTTAAAGCCCTTGTTGATGCCAATGTTATTGTCATACAATGTTGACATTAAGGTACTCTGACTCCTCACATATAGGAACTTAAAATATTCATTTAAATACACAGAAGAAGTATGGATACAATGGATGAATAAAGAGTTGGAGGGTGAAGATGATTAAAGCTGGTTTATTAAAATTTGCTGTATAATTTAAATTGAGCACTGATTGTGTATATGTGGAGGGGTGAGATGAGTGCTGGCTAAGCATGACATACATATATTGGAGATCGTTTATCTTTTCACATGTATGTGGTAATGTGTATAATTTGTATAAGATGAAGTGGATATCTGTATGAAGATTGAAAGTCCACTTTCAAGTTTTGTCTAATAACATTAAATTTAGTATAAACAATATACATGTATTTAAATATTTCATATTCAGCATGTATTCTGCCCATCCCTCTTCTGTATATTTAAATGGACATATTAAATTTCTGTAATGTGAGAAATTAGAGTGACTTAAAGTAAACATGGCTATGATAATAATACTGGCATCAACAAGGGCTTTAAGTGCTACATTCTCAGATTTTCGATGATATGAATGGTTGAAAAGTTGGATAGTGGAGAAGATTTGAAGCTTGTCCATTAAAGTTTGAAGACTTTCTGCTTTAATATAAATTGAGCACTGATTGTATGTATTTATAGAAAATGGTGAGCTGGACCAACTGATGAGTGCTGGTTCAGCATAAATATGTATAATGAAGATCATTTATTTTCTCACATGTTTGTAGTCATGTATATCACTTGTATAAAATGAAGTGAATAGCTTTAGGGTGCTGTAATATATTAAAAATCTAAAGTTAAACTAATCAATAAAATAATTAAATTTACCCCAAATTCAAAATTAAATAAGACTAGCCAAAAGAAATAAACTTTATAAAACAACCATTAGTTTCCCCTAATAAACGCAGGCTTCTCAAGTGCAAAGAACTAAAAACATATCAAATATATATTATTACCCACAATTCCCAATTACACTCCACACACCCTTAATATTAAAAGAACCCTTAAACAAGCTAATTGTTTCAGAATTATACATTTTTAATAATAAAGATACTTTACTTCTTTTTAATTCATTTCTTTCAAAAAAGACAACTTTAGCCTCATCAAAACTAATAGAGTGACCTATATCTCTTTCATGCATATATAAAACAGAACAATATATGTATTCATAACCCTAGTTTTATATACTTTTATTTCTTTATTTAAGCTCAAACTACTCTGACCTGTATATAACTTTTTCAAAAACAAGGGGTAATATACATTACTCCAGGAATATTCTTCCTATCAAAAGTTTCTTTTATATTATTTAATAAATTATTCAAAGTAGTATCCTTCTTCTAAGCAATTTTCTAATTTCCAAACAAATTAATATTTTTAATTACAATTCTATAATAAGACAATTTAAAAGCAAAAAAAAATCATATTTTTCTTTATTCTTCACGTTATTCTAATTATTAACACTACCATAATTACTATTAAATAAAATACTTTTACCAAATTTATCAGTGTTGCCCATCACTCAAATAATGTTTATAAAATTGTCATTTTTAAAACAAAGTAATCTTATTAGAACTATTTAATTTATAATTTTTATAGCAATAATTTTTTTAAACAGCTGCTTTATGAGAGGCAGATTGATTGACATCAGGTTTACTATATATTTGTTGATATGTTTTTAGTTCTTTGCACTTGATGAAAGTGCTTTTTGACATGAAAAACTATGATTGTGTTATTTTCTTTACCTAATCTTGTTTAATTTTGAATTTGGGGTAATTATATATATATGATAAAACAAAACAAGTTATACATTTCGTAACTTGCTATAACTTACATTTTATGTTACTAGATGGAGCTTTACCAATAGCTCATGATCAAGCTTAGTTCACATAAATACTGAGAGAGATAGAATTAAATATCTCTTTCAAATTGTCTCCAACTTTTAAACCATGGTTTCGAGCTAATTGGCTCACATCAGTAAAGGGTAGAAAGACCCAGAAACTAGATCTAAACTCCACCTCTACTAAACAGCATTTATGCATCTTATTTCTATCGGCTGAAAGCATGAATTTTTCAGATATGTAAATATCTTCAAATCCAGTCAAACAAACTAGATAGCTATATGGGACTGAATTCAGTTCAGTTTTTCCATATAGTAAAAGCCTCTGCAATCGATATCATTGCAAAAACCTTCAAGGGTGTATTTATGATAAAACAAAACAAGTTATTAGTTCGAAACCAAGGTTTAAAGGTTGGAGACAATTTGAAAGAAATATTTAATTCTATCTCTCTCAGTATTTATGTGAACTAAGCTTGATCATGAGCTATTGGTAAAGCTCCATCTAGTACTATAGAAAGTTACAAAATGTATAACTTGTTTTGTTTTATCATAAATACACCCTTGAAGGTTTTTGCAATGATATAGATTGCAGAGGCTTTTACTATATGGAGAAACTGAACTGAATTCAGTCCCATATAGCTATCTAGTTTGTTTGACTGGATTTGAAGATATTTATGTATCTGAAAAATTCATGCTTTCAAGCTGATAGAAATAAGATGCATAAAATGCTGTTTAGTAGAGGTGGAGTTTAGATCTAGTTTCTGGGTCTTCCTATCCTTTACTGACGTGAGCCAATTAGCTCGAAACCATGGTTTAAAGGTTGGAGACAATTTGAAAGAGATATTTAATTCTATCTCAGTATTTATGTGAACTAAGCTTGATCGTGAGCTATTGGTAAAGCTCCATCTAGTAATATATATATATATATTGTAAGCTATAATACAAATCAACAACAATTACTAAGTATATATATTGTAAGCTATAATACAAATCAACAACAATTACTAAGTAAATAGCCCATCATATATGGACCAAAATCTGTATTGGTATAGTAATAAGTAAATGATTAACTAATCAAATAAGCCATAATGTTGGACACCAAAAATTTGTAATGGTATAATGCTATTAAAATGATTATTTATTAATGAATAAATTAGTTAACATTTACAGAAACCAGTTTTTTTTTATAATGATATAAATATATATAGAATGAAATAAATAATTTTCTTAAAACACAGTTGAAAAACTTGTACTAGCATACAGTGTCTATAAATTAATGATTAAATAAATATAAATTATAAAAGTACAAATAACGTTGAGAACCAATTTACATTTGTTTAAACAAAAATAAATATATATGCACTTAACCAATTAGTGTTTAATAAGATATTAGTTTATCTTTTAATAATTATTTACTCACTGTAATCAGTAAAGTATAAATGAGAAAATATTAAAATAATAGTATAAATTATTAAAATATGTAAATGTTTACTTGGTATTTCGGTTAGCTAAATACTTAATATGAAAATAAAATATATAAGATTATTTAAGGTGTTATTAAAATATAAAGTAACCAATAAACTATACTAATCATGAGATTCAATTATAAATAGTAAAAAAATAAAAAAATTAGTGTTATAAGAAACATAATAAAAATACAATAAAATATATAAATTAATAAATGAATGAAATAATCTTAATAAGAATATTTGATTATAAATTAAACATCAATAACATTTCACATATTGTATACAGTTGTTATTTATTCAAGCACAAGTGCGTGTGCGGCACAACTGCTCCCAAAAGCTGTTAATACAAATACAAATAGCTTTTGGGAGCAGTTGCACCACACACGCACTTGTGCTTGAATACATACATTTCCCAAAAGTAAAATTATTTAACTTAGTTGTTATTTATGTATCCAGTAGATTCTGTGAATGATACACTAATAAAGTATAAAGAAAATATTATACTTGCATAAGCACTTATAAATTAATCCTTATAAATAAGTTCTTAGAATATATTGAGACAAATGTTTTGCTATGTCTCAAATATATATGTAGATAAATAGTTGGATTCAGCTAAAATTCTACTTTTAAATTAATTTACAAAATTTGTAACCTTTTTTTTTTATTAAAGATGAATTATAAAAGTGCAAGCTTATATACATAAATGTTCAAATATGAAGTTGGAAAATACTTCTGTTATTTATTAAAAGGTAATGTAATATTTTTTTAAAAAGTGAACTTTGTAGATAATGTTTTTCATCTTATGTATAACACTATTTTCAATATTGTACAACAATAGTTAATCTCAAAAAAATTTTAATCTGTTGTGATAATAAAATCTAAAATTAAGTGTTGTTGGATAAGGCATGTAATCAAATTAATCTGGTGTTGAATGCAAAAAATGTATTAATTAAATTAAAAACCTGGTTTATTTTTGAAATATGTACAAGAATGTCTTAATTAAAACTTAGCTTATTTTTTTAGACATTAATCTAGAAAATTCTAAAAAGTTTGGGTAGGAGAACAATCAACCATAATGTGTATTAAAGTTCCTCAAAATCTATTCTTTCTTTCATTTCAGTTGATTCTATTAGTCATGTATTAGATTCTATTAGAGTCATTCATTAGTTTCTATTAGAAGAATCATTCATTACAGTCTTTCAGACTCTATTAAATTGCATCCAGGACATTAATTCTTCTATTCAGACTGCATTCATTACCAGATAATTTGTCAAAATTATTAATACCCCACCAAAAGAGGTCATGACAAATAGGCTGCAAATATAAAATGAAAATACAAATTATTTATAATAGTGTTCTTCAAAATATGTGAGGCTATGCACTTTATCAAGATGAATTTGCACTCTAAGCCTAACTCCAACTGCCAGCATATCTCAAATTCATAAAGTCATAGAAAGTTGACCTCCTGAAATAAAACCTACTTGGAAGCCTTTCTACAACTAACAGACAATAAGATACAACTACTAAATGGACAAGAGTAGTTACTCCTACATTGAATCTGCAGAAAGCAAAAGTGACACATTAATGGACTATAATAGTAATATAAACTTTCATATACCTTAAATAAGGCAAGTGTGTTTAAAAATTTTTTCATTATGTACATTTTAACAAATAATCTTAATTTAAATGTATTTTTCTTTTATATATATATAATATTTTATAATGTTAATGTCATTTATGAGTGTTTTACTATTTTTTATTAAATTAGAATTTATAATGTTCAATAATAATAATAATAATAATAATAATAATAATAATAATAATAATAGTAGTAGGATAATAATAATAGTGATAGTAGTAATAGGAGGAGTAATAGGAATAGTAGTATAATAAGTAATAGTAGTAGTAATAGTAGTAGTAATAATAATAATAATAATATAATAATAATAATAATAATAATAATATAATAATAATAATAGTAATAATAATAATAATAATAATAATAATAATAATAATAATAATAATAATAATAATAATAATAATAATAACAATAACAACAAGAAGAAGAAGAAGAAAAAGAAGAAGAAGAAGAATATGCCAACACCAGAGGGAAAAAGAAAGCCAGGTAGACCACCTAAAAACCATGAATCCAAAAAGGCAAAAAAACAGACCAAAGGCACAACTCATCAGACATATACAACCTAGAAAATGATAAAATAGAAATGGATTTAAGCCAACAACAAATGGACAACTGTTTAGTTTCAACACAAATTGCCTGTATAGAGCCTGAACCAATATTAAATGAAAGGAAAACTGATAATAAGCCCTACAAAGTCTTAGATATGTATCAGCATCCATCTACTGCAATATTAACAAAAATTTAGAATTAAAAATAAATAAAAAATCAATATCCTGTTATAAAATTATCCAAAAAACATGAAGATAAAGATTGGATCTCTCAACATTAAAGGTTTAAATGCCATCAAAAAACTTTTTGAACTCAAAAAATGGTTGCATACAACACAACCACACATACTGGGGCTATTGGGAACAAACATATACAGCATCTCTCAAGTTGATCCATCAAAATATTTAGTCAGCCAATGTTTTTGTGCCTGCTCAAGGCAATCATCATCACCATCAGGTGGCACAGGTATAATTATATCCCACAACTACCCTTATGATTCTTTTAAAATTATATATATTGACTCTAATCTTATCATAATAACACTCCATCATAAAAATATCACACTTAACCTAGTATTTGTCTATATACCACCAGGCTCTGTCATCATCTCCAGAATAATAGTAACAATAAATTCGATGCTTACAGCAGCAACACCAAATCCCATAATACTCCTGGGAGATTTCAACATGACCTTCCAAACTTTTGTCACTAAATGGATCCATCAAATAACAATCCCATTTATGAGTGCTGAAGGTTTTCTCCCATCAAACTCAATATCATTTAATAACAGTAGATATAAGTCACTTATAGATTTGTGTTTCTACTCACCAATGTTACATCATTATTTTAATCTTGAACTCTGTCCATCTATAATCTCAGATCATGCTGCCCAGTTCATCACCCTCGACCTAACAAAAATACAGAATACAACAATAGCCCTTCAAAAGACTATGCGAATACTTTTTCCAGCACAAACAACTGAATTCCTATATTCAGAAACATATATAATGCTCCAAAAACTTCAAAACATGTCACTCGATCCAGTACAAAAGTATATAGCATTCACCAATATACTTTCTTTCAACATCAATCATATTACTTGCAATTCAACACCCCCCACCAGATTATTAGCTTTGGCAGATGAACTACATAAAAGAATAACCATTTCCAGACCAACTACAGATAATCAAACACAAATTAAAAAACTTACAGAAATGTACAACAATACATGTAACACACTAAAGCAATACGTAGCAATAAAAAAGAAAAAACATACCTTACCCAACAATACCCTTGGACCAGAACATACATATAGTGGGCATTGGGATACCCATACACAGTCAGAGTGCTTATGCCACTTGAAATAGATGGCTCTATAACAGCTGGACATAACATGATAAACCCAATATATCAACACTTTAAACAAAACTGCAAAAACAAAGAGTGTACATACCAAATGAAGACATATTTGGAAACCCTGAAACAGAAACACCAATAACAACAACTGACATTGTATTTCAACTTGCAACAATAACAAACACATGTCACCCAAAACCACAAGGAATTCCCAAATTTGTGTTCAAACATCTTAGTCACTTCACAGCCAACTACCTGTGCGATCTAGCCAATTACATATCCAAAAAAATTTATAACATACAAAGTCTATACCCAGTTGCAATGGTTCCATTTAACAAAAAACCAACAGCAATATCATCTTTATCTAATCTACAACCAATTTCAATGGGACCTTTAGCAATAAAAATTCTTGAAAGAGTAATAAAGGAGAAAATAGAACTACACATACTCCCTGTGTTATCATCAGCACAATATGCCAAAAAAAGATCATCCATTGGCCAGGGTGCCTTAATGTACAAAACAACTATTGAAGTAGTAAAAAAAAAGAAAGAAATATGCACCAATTATAGTTCAACTAGACATTGAGACAGCATTTGACTCAGTGCCTATAACCAAATTATTAGATGTGCGGAAAAAAAAACACCTCCATCCCTACTATATATAATAGACAATCTGCTACTCAGCCATGAAATTCACATCACATAGAATGAAAAAAAAATCACCAGCCTTCAGACTGAGTCAATCCATACCACAAGGATCCCTCTTCAGTTCATTGCTCTTTACAATATATATAAACCCTCTATTAATAGAGATACAGAAAAAAATAAAAGGCATTCAAATCCCAAACACTGCTTTAAATATATCATGCATAGCCTATATGAACGATGTAACCATTTTACTCCCCTCTAAAAAGA
This sequence comes from Epiperipatus broadwayi, assembly GCA_028023455.1. Taxonomy (NCBI): domain Eukaryota; kingdom Metazoa; phylum Onychophora; class Udeonychophora; order Euonychophora; family Peripatidae; genus Epiperipatus; species Epiperipatus broadwayi. The sequence continues at coordinate 106,112 of JAQFVV010001109.1, forward strand.
ACCTCCCCATATTACAAAAGATAATCAAGAATTATAGCTCAAATTTTATTTTAAAAATTAACACAAATAAAACTGCTGCATGGTCAATATACACAGGCAAGCAGATGTTTAATGGTAAACTATCTGCTTTCCTTGGTTTCCCATTCTACCTTGGAACCAATGGAATGAGGCAAAAAATTCAAAATAAATTAAAAAAAAGATGCTGAAAAAAATCACAGCCTCACTTGAAAAGTCATACCTGTCAATATACACAAAGGTAGCACTATTTAATCAACTTATAATTACAAAAATTACCTACTACACACCTATAATCAAATTTGCAAAAACGTTCATATCTAAAATCTCATCAATATGTAACAAACTAATATGGAAAAGAAAAACAGTGGCGATCTCTTTAAAAAATCTGGGCAGACCACCACATAGTAATGGACTTAGACTCCATATAATCAATGTTTTTTACACACAGAAATCAGTAAATCTAATAACAGCAACCATAAAAAGATTTCCAGACCTGGAGTGTGTGATCAGTATAATACCAACAGACAGACCACACCCTTCATATGGATATCTATCCACACTGATTGAAGAGCTCAAGCCAATATACAATAAAATATCACTCAGTAATGACAAGTATACATACTGGGACATTTATAATATATTATACCCAAACCAGACACCTAATCCATGTTCTTGGGATAGACAACAGGCAACTACTGCAACAATTTAGAAAATGGTCACTAGAACCAAAATTATTTGATTTTCTACTGAAGCTTAATCTTAATGCTTTACCCACAACACATTTCCTTAGATTTCATAGATTCTATACAAATATAGATTCCATGTGTGGGCTATGTCATAGAGAAGAAGAGACACAATATCATTTTCTTCATTCCTGCAGTGCCCTAGAAACAATACATCACACAATGTTTACCACATACAGAAAGGCTATCATTTTAATTGATGAAATAATAAATACATTTAAAAAGGGCAACATCCCTGCTATTCGTGCAGCAACATACAGCCTTTATGCCTACTGGTGTACCAGATGCACTTTTGCACTTGCTAATAACTCTCGACACCACCCAGCAACATATTCAATAAAACTAGAACTGTTCAGAAAAAGAGACAGCATCCTAGCTCAACCAGATGTGTTTGCAGCCACATGGTCACACTTGAAACAAAGATCCAGTCTATGAAATATAAGTCCAATATGATATATGAAGACATTTTCATCATCAGCAAATTTTTCAACTTCAAAGAGATGCAAGCATAAACTGAACTAAATAGAAGACCAAATTTAAAAACAAGCAAAAAAGTATGCAGAAATGATAAAGACTTATAATATATGCGGTCCTGCTTCTATACGGAAAAGAACATGCTGACTATAGCTCTCAATTAAGTTTAAAAGTTATCAGCCTACAAAGCGATTTTTTTATATTAAAAACATTTAAATAAAAAAGAATACCATTTCCAAATAACTGAGATGTTTTTCATGCCAAAAACGTAAGTAAAATTATATTTTTAATAGAAATATAACTTTTACATAAAATAGAACACCATGGTGTCTTTAGAAAAAAATATTGAATCAGACAGTGAAAAAAAAGCAAATCCAACAATATTAAATTAACGTATGCTAACACTGCAAAATTAAACAATAAACAGCACGTTATAGAAAAAACACAAACTAGCCGCTTTAGAAAAGTAAACTTAACAGATATTGATTATTTAAGTCTAGTAAATAGCGATATTACAGAACCCCCTTTTGCTAACCTATGGAACGAAGAAAAATTACAGTTAATCAACACTAACTTTAACAACACTATTCCTAAAAAAAATTTTAATGCATTCAAAAAATTCTTTTCAATAAAATCAATAGTTCTAGCAGTCACAGACAAAAACCTAACTCTCTATAAATTTCCGAGAGAATTATTATATGATGAGTTAACAAAAAAAAATCTGTGGGACAGTATCGCAAATATTTGGAGAACATCCCAACAATATATATATATTGCTATAGAATTTTATGATGAACACTAAAAAACAAGATTTCAAACTCTGGTTAAAACACTACAAAACTACACCCTAATAATAGTAGATCCAAGTTTATAAAATTATATCACAAGCATTATCAAAAACACGTATTTCAGGTACAGCATACAAGACTTTAATCATCTAATTCAACCTTATGGCAAAGCAATATATATAAAGCAAATTTTTCTAAATGATACACCTATACCGATTGGTAGCAATAGCTTTAATTTTAAAGTAAAATTAAACGATAATATTGACCCAGAAAACATACCCACTCAAATAATAGATCAAGATGCAAAACAGGCCAACCAACCAAATAAAATAACAAATAAACTTGAAATAACTAATGAAAATTATAATAACACCGATATGCTTTTAGACATATCAATTAAAAAAAATAAAAGCAAAAATCAAATACCAGATAAACAAGTGACAACAAATAATAAGTGTATAAATAATGAAAAAATAGCCCTAACAAGACTTGCAAACAGAAATAATACATCTCAAAAAATAATGGAAGATCTCAGCACAAATTCATCACTAAGTACACCAACTAACCAAGAGCTGAAAAGAAGACCACCAAAAAAAAAACAAAAGGGTCAAAAAAGTAAAAACAGAACAATATGACAATTCTAGTTACTCACAGCTAGATGACACAAACAGCACACCAGATGAGGATTTATAACTAAATTACCACAAATAACTACCCAAATAACTAACACACAACCATGAACAATACTCAAACATAATGAAATTAAAAATTGCAGCAATTAATGTAAGAAGCCTGAACTCAACCACAAAAATTCATAAACTTAAACAATGGATCAGAAATACACAACCACACATACTTGGATTACTGAAACAAAAAATTACACTGGATCAAAAATAGAAGCAGCTAAATATCTAAGTAAAGAAGGATTTTATGCCTGCTCAAGAGATTCAATCATTTACCAACTAAAAATCCTCATTTACTAATTTTTCAGAAAGACTATAAGAAACAGCATTACAGGATAAAGCAATATCATCAGCAAAAACAAAAATCTTAGAAGGATAATTTCAGTGAAGATAAATCATTAATATAAATTAAAAACAGTAGAAGACCAAGTACTGAACCTTGTGGAACTCCACAATTAATTAAGACCACATTACTGACAATACCATAAATATTAGTAAACTGTTTTCTATCTTTTAAACAACTCTTCAACCAGCTATCAATAGAACCATAAAAACCATACAAGTAGCAATGCTTAATCTTTTGTCTGATGAATTTTTTTATTGGCCAGATTGAGTAAAAATGTGAGTGATTTGATTTTCCATTCTGAGATATATTAATGTAAAATAACCAGAATTGTTTTAATTTAGCTTCTAAAAATTGAAATATTTTACATTCAAATTGGTTAAATGTAAGTAAAAATTTAAAATGATGTTAATAACTGAAGAAAAACATATGAAAAATAGCCTGCAGTAAAACAAAGAAATTATATTTCAACCAATCATTATGTAAAAATACTGGTGATTTCTTGTGTCTTAGAAATTATGATAGCTGATTATTCACTTCCCTTGTCTTTTCTTTGTCTAAAATTAAATATTTTAAAGAAAAATCTAAATCTAGCCATATTATTAATCAATATAGTGTAAAAAGTAATCATAATTGTGTTTTGCTAGCTATCACTGAATGTCATTGATATGCAAATAGTAATCAACATTATTCACCTGTCTTGAATAGCAGTCCAGTGCTATTCTTGATTATTCTTCTTGTAAAATTTAAAAATTTTTGAATCAAAGTTTATATTTAGATAAATTAATATAAAAACTTAATTATGAATGTAAAAAGTTATGAGAAATATATTTATTTACATTCAAAATTTATTACAAAAGCATAAAACATGTTGGTTTGATTTCTGACTTTGACAGTTAGAAATGCCTGGAGAACAATAGCCAAAATTGACAGTGTTTTGTAGCACTTGATAAGGGAAAAGATGAGGACTATATACAATAGACCATAATCAGAAATTGATTTTCTGTGAAAATTACTGAAAATAGCATATTTGTTTTGAAATTAAAATTTAAATATTGATAAAGCTACAAATTTACAATAAAATATGCATAAAATAGCTAAAATGCAAACAAAAATGGCTGATATATAGCACAATTTTTTTCTGGTTTCCAGTTCATGGAAAAAATGTAGTTGCCCTCAGATATACTTTTACCAAAAAAGTTGCCCCAATGTTTAAAAGTTTAGCCACCTCTGCTATACTACATAAACTTTAGTTATGTAACTCTTATAAATATGTACTCTTATGACTTAAATATTATTATACTTTTGCAATTTTAAATTTTCTGAATGAAAAAATGATGGTAGTGAAGACCAAGTCATAAATTAAAATTAAGGTAAAGATTTTATTAATCTTATAAAATATATAAAGAAAATAAATACTTTATGCATTAATGTAATTAAAACAAAATAATTGTAACAATATTTTAATACACAATTTAAACTCATAAAAGGAAATATTTATAACTTATGAATAAGTAAAGTTCTCTTTTGTACTTAATTTCTAACTACCATTTTAAAAGTAACATTAGGATAGGAACCTTCCTGTCAGTGTATTTAATAAAGAATGTTGTCAATGGCACAGCAATACTCAGTTTACGGAGGATATATAATTCTCTCAGCCTATACAAAATACTATTAACTTTAAACAAATAATATCTTAC
>JAQFVV010001110.1:0-110616 GCA_028023455.1 Epiperipatus broadwayi
AACAGGTGTTATTAATCTCATTGAAAAATTAAAAGACTGAAGTGGAGTTGGGTTGGACATATTGCTAGAAGAGATGATAGTAGATGGACAATTGAAATATTAAGCTGAATTACAAGAGATTTAAAACACCCAGAAAGAGACCACATGTGATATGGATGGATAAATAAGAAAGTGTGCAGGGGCAAACTTGAAGATATCTTTATCCTACAATGCATTGATAATGGTTGATGATGATATATTTTTAGGGTAAATCTCCTCCAGCAATATATCTCATTGTCTGCATTTAAGTGGGTACAAAAAATTTTCAAAGGTACTAACATGCACTCCTATATATATATATATATATATATATATATATATATATATATATATATGTATGTATGTACAAGAAAGAAACAGGGAGATTGTTTATAGTTATATTACTAAAACAACACATTTAATAAAAAAATATAATAAAATATATTTATAATCAATTCATTTACATATCCATTTCATAGCATATTAACAAAATAGAATATATATTATATATAATATAAAATAGTAATAACTCATTCATTACACAATTAACTCTTAACAATATAAAATAATCCCTAAAGTTATGGAAAAAGATTTCTTTAGCAAGTTCACTTTATGTTAATATGGTTTTATGGAAGTAAACAAATAAAAAGGCTTTTATAAATAAAATTACTCATCAATGTTTATTGCAGATTTTCTTTTGTTAGTTTTTATTGTGGTCATGGTTGTATGTTTTGGTTGTAACCTTTTTTTTTTATTTCACACTTCATTTCTTGAATACAGAATCGTTGTAGTCCTGAAATTTCTTTCTTTTGTCATATTTTGGGCTCTGAGCTAGATATATAGATAATGAATCAGTTTACAACTTTATTCTGGCAGTAGAGTTATGATAACAATATCAATATATATACTTAGTGTTCTAGCCATATATATATTTATAGCAATTTTTAAATATATATGGTTTTTCATAATAGTGACCATGATTGATTTTTATTAGCATGAAACTGAAGTATAATTTCACTACAACTTGTATCCAAATTAAACGACAAATGTAACAATAATTGGTAGATTTGTTTCACTCCTTTAATCATAATATTCTGTGGATCATTGTATATATACTACTCCATTTCCTCTGCATTCATTGTATCATGTCTTTTCTTTTTTTCTTTACATATATTTTTTTATGTAGATCATCAATTCCATGCATACAAAACATATTTTATCTGTTCTATATATAGTATGCATTTTTTGCTATGAAAGAAGATACTTTTAACTGCAGAAATGTGTACTTTATAAAAAAAATAATACTAAAAAAGGTATTCACTTTTTTACTACAAGATTAAAACTAAATATTAATTAATTTTTCCTATAATCTAACATTCTTATTGACCTGCTTTATTTATCTTTTTAAATAAGATATTTTATTATATATTTTTCTTTCTCAGTTCACTATAAGAGAACTGAAATAAAAGTCAAATTGCCCAATTTTGTTCATAACCAACTTTCTTTAAACTTATTTTTTTAAGGTCATGTTTTGCCAGATTTACTACTCTTTTAAGCTGGGTATAAATTATTTTGTATATTATAGGTTTATTTTGTACATAATTTTATGCTTAATTTTTTTCTTTTTATTTCCATAATCCAATGCCAAGAATACAAAAAAGAATCCAAAATTGTACCTATTTCTGCCATCCCATATTAATACCACTGATATCTCTTTTGGTAGCTAGTTGATAGTTTTGTGGATGGAAATCTCAATTGGTTCCTTTGTTGGTTGCATCATAATCATTTAACATCTTAGAAGCCTTTCATATAGTGATTGCTGATGATTTTCATCACTCATTATGTTAAAACCACTTTCAGTTCTTTTGATCACCCTTGTTCTATCAAGGCTGACTGGTGGAATTGTACCTTTGCAAAATGATAATGTTGAAAGATTTGAAGCTAGTCTTTTCATTAATAGTTTTGCTGCTGTTAAAAGCACTGAATAAATCTGCCATTGGCTTAATGGTCCTACACCCTATGTCTGTCAACAAATGTTCCACATGACTTGGGAAGCTACATTCATTTTCCATATTCTTTGATTTTCAGACAATGGACACACTGTCAATGCCCAAAGTTTAGACACTTTTCTTTGGAAACATTGCATGTAAGATTCACCTGGTTATCATCTTTTCAGCAACTGATATTTAATGTTCTCTTCATGATTCTCACTCCAATAGCATCTTAAAATTTTTTGTCTGTACTGATGGAAGCTCTCAGATTTTTCAAATAATGATTCCTATCATGACTGAAGGTTAACTGCTATAGCAAGTAGTCCTTCTCTGTCATGAGATTAATATTAAACTATTTTTCCAAACTGCACAGGTATTCTATGGATGTCTCTCCATTATGACCAAAAAATCCCTATTTTAAAGAACTGATTCATTACATTTGTAAATTTTGATTTAAGAGTTTTGTGCTTTTGGTCTCATTATGGATTTGTAAATTATTGATATCTTTTTTCCAACTTATCTGTTTCTATACTTTACTTATAATGCTTCTACCAATTGCGCTAAGTTATCAACCTCTTCCTGCACCCTTGTGATTGCTTCCCTACTTTCAGGGTGGATTAATGTTATATCACCATGAACTTGTTTTTCTATAATCCTGAATTTTTCATTACTCTCTTATTTATTATTTTCTATGTCTGCTTTAATTTTATTAACTTTATTATTAAGATTAACTAGCCCTTTATTCAGATTTTTCACTAGTTCCCTGACCATGTTGTCAATTTCCTCCTTTAAATTACACTAACTTTTATTTTCTCAGTCATTTCTTCTAAATTATTTTTTATGCTCTCATTATTTTCTTTGGTCATTTTATCAAATTGAATAAGTATTTCTGCCTAAAATTCTTTTAATACAGCCCTAATTTTATATCAGTCTTTAAGTGCATTGCTTTCTGTTATCTTCCATTTTATTGTTTTTTGGATTTATTGCCTTTTACTTTTTTCCATTTATTACTTTCATATATTTATTATCTCTTTTTATTTTACTTTATTTATTTCTAATTATCAATAATAAGACTGTTGATCTCTCTTCCCCCTACTGGTTCATTTGCAATATTTAATCATACTGTTTAGCCACCTATATTTACTTATCTATCTCTGCTCTTCTATCTCTACAGTTTACCATTTTTTGTCTCTCTTTTGTTAAACAATTTTTGTAGCTTAATTAAGCAATTCTCCCCTTTTTACTACTAAATGATTATTATTGCACATCTCAAGTTATGAGTATTTCTCTTTGGACTGCCATTGTCTATTACCATACATCTCAGGTTATGGGTTTATTTAATTTCTGTACCACTATATTGGGTGCCAGTAAACTGGGTCTTAATATTGATGCCAGTTGTGAGAGTTTTTTTTAACACATGCAGATATATATGGTTGCACACATATGTATATTTTTTCTATTTAGGATAACCAAGTTGTAGCTTTATACCTGAAAACCACAACTATATTTCTTGGTTACCCAGAACCACGAGTATAAATAATAGATATCACAACAAAAATTATCTCTGAATGTTTTAAGATAAACATTATATCTAAATTTACTGTGCCAGTATTTATGAATCTTTTTACTAATATACTGTTTTAATCTTAATTAAATAAGCTATTTTTGTATATATTTTTTTCGAAGGTAAATATCCTTCAGTAATTATTTTACTGTCTACATTCAGGCAGGTAAAAAAATATTCAAAGGAAATGTACTTTTATGCATATAAAAGTTTCATTTTCTGAATACAGAATCATTGTAGTCTTGGAATTGATTCCTTTTGCCATGTTTTGGGCACTGAACTAGAGATATAAATGGTGAGTCAGTTTACAACTTTAATCTGACAGTAAAGTTATGAGGACAGTGTTGACAGATGTACTTAGTGTTATAGCAACACTTACATAGCATATTTTCATTATATTTGAGTTTTTATACTAGTGACCATATTTGATTTCTATTAGCCTGCAACTGAAGTATAAGTCCACTACAACTTGTATCTGAGCTAAAAGTCAAATGTAACAATATTTGGTAGTTTTAGTTAACTTCTTTGTTTGTCTCAAGCAAAATCTTATTGTAGGATTTTGTGGATTGCTTTTCATATCCTGCTCCAGTTCCTGTACATTTATTTTATCACACCTTTTCTTTTTCTTCTTTTTTCCTTTACATATATTTCTTTACGTGGATCTTTAATTCTACACATACAAAACATATTTTCATCTGTTCTATATATAGTATGCATTTTTTGCTATGAAAGAAAATACTTTTTTAAAAAAAATTGTACTTTACAAAAAGAATAATATAGAAAGATATTTACTTTTTTCTACTACAAGATTAAAACTAAATTACTATTAATTTTCCTTGTAATTTAACATTCTTGTGGAGTAACTTTCATTAGCATTTCTCTTTCTAGATAAGACATTTTATTTCTTTCTCAATTTACTATAATTAAATTGAATATTAATATTTACTTTTAATTACTTTTTTCTATTTTCTGAGTGGGAAAAAGAATAGACCTAATAAAGAGCAAAAGAACAAATATTTAATGTTAATTAATAGTAAACCCCATTTTCTTTGTTTTCTTTTTATTTTTTACAATCTTTAACTCAATTTATGTGTGGCAACACACTTTGTACATATTAATGGTATAATATTTACACATTTTGAAAATAATGAAGAATCTTTTGAATTGTAATATATGAGACTAATAATTAAATTCTTCTTTATATGTATTGTTAATCATTAAATTAATTTTTAATATTTACATATACCTTACTTATTTTTATTGGTCTCTTGAAAGATTGAAAGTTATTATGTGAGCTACCATCATTTAAAACTTTATTTAAGTATAAATTTACTTTTATAAAGTAAAGTTTTATATAGACAAGACTGTATTTATAGGTGAAAGGTATTAAAGCAGTCATCAGAGATTGACTACAATATCAATAATTAGTCTTACTAATAAGAAAGCTATTATCTTTTAATTTTGTATTGAGTCACTAAAACTTATAGAACTGCTTCTAAAAAGATAAAGTTTTTAAATCGCAGATATAGTTTTTACAGATTTCAGATCTGTAGTTTGCATTCATATGCTTCTTCATAATTTAATGGCACAATGATTATATTCAATTAGGTATAAATTATATGTTTGTATCAAGAATAACTATACTCATTAGTAGAATAAAACATACATACTTAACAAAGATAATTAAAATAGAAATCTTATATAAGATCTTAAAATGGTGAAGTTAAAAGAAAACTTCTGAATTTGTATAAGAAAAATTAATATACATATAAAAATTAAATTGGTCTAGATTTTTGACTGTAACTTCCTATAATGTAGTTTAGGATGTAGTAAGTTATGAAATACTACTACTGATGATGAACATATCATACTATTTACTATATTACTGTGATGCCCATTAAGCCAACATTCTTCTGGGAAAAAAGCTTAACGCAAATATAAATATTTTTACATGTAATGGTAATAAAATTATATTATCTAAGTCAGGTGTGGGCAAATAGTGGCCTGAGGGCCACATGCGACCCTCTAAGAGTTTTTATGTGGCCCACCAAGACAATCAGAAAAATCCACCTTGAACTGAGATTTCCTTCCCATGTGCAACCAAAGATTCATCTTGTATTTTTCACCAGGATGGCCATGTCATTACACATGCGCAGTGTAAATACAATGTGCAGTGCTTTTCCAGTTGATCTGTTTAATTTCAATTTTGTCTTTGCATTAGCAAATATATATATTTCCAACTTTAGTGAAACCATGAACCCTCCGAAAAAATGTAAAATTGGTGATGAATATTGTGTGTTTAATGAAGAATGGACAAAACAAATATTTTTTTAGTAAAATAGGGAATAAAGCAGTGTGTTTATTGGGTCATGAAAAAAGGGTGCAGCCCTCCGCTAACCTTTACTTCCAAAATGGCCCCCAAGGTGGCCCTCTGCCAACCTATGCGCCCCCCTGGGCCAAAACAATTGTCCACCCCTGATCTAAGTCATTTCAAATTTGTGTTATTCAAGTCTCATACATTATTAGAGACAATGCAAAAAAACTGGGAGTGTTTTTAAAATAAGTATAAAAATAAACTAAATTGTTAATAAATCTTTAATCACTGAGAGAGAAGCCAATCAAGATATTTTTTTAGATATTTAACCAAGATAAGAAAATATTTCATTATCTAAAATAGGTCTAAAGTGGACATATTTTATGTATGTTAAACAAAGAAACTTAAAACTACTAAAATTTATGTCATAAAAAGAGACATTTTGTAAAGCCTCAAATGTTGTTTTGGATTTTCACAAAAAAGGTTTTACAAACAAGGCAAAACTCTCCATACAGTAGTCCCACCCTGTGCCAACCAGAGTAATCAATGGATGCCAGAAGACTTGTGCATAAAATTCCTATCTAGTGCCTACTCATAGGGAATTTATGCACAAGTCTTCTGGCATCCATTCATTACTCTGGTTGGCACAGGGTGGCACTACTGTATGGAGAGTTTTGCCTTGTTTAATAACAATTATGTGCTAGTATAAGAGATGGTGATCATGTGATGAAAAAAGGTTTTAGTTCATTCATTGTCAGATTGTATACTTGATTTAAAAATGGAATTTAAAATCCATAATTTATGTGATCCATGCATAAAGTATGAACTAAGTAATACAATGGAAGAAATGAAAAAGTTAAAGCAATGGCAAGAAAAAAATCATTATCTTACATTGGATCTTTATAAATTTCTCTATTGATTGCAAATGTGTAGCTATTTTAAAAAAGTACACTCTACTTAAATAACTAAATATATATTGTATGACTTATGTAAAAAAAAAAAACCATCATTATTACATTTATGCAGAGTGTAATAATTAATAGCTTTGAAGAATGAATTTTTTTATTTAGTAGTACTTTTTTTTGCTACTATAATATTTACAAGAAAATAACAGAACTTACATATTAGTGCTGCAATATAGAGGATATGGTATGCCTTTTCACATCCATGATAAATGTGTAACCTTATGATAACATCAAATAAACCCTATGATTGGATCTGATCTCATTCAATAAAGTGTTTTCTTTGTGATAATTTTACACTCTTAGTTATTATCCAAATTTTATTCTGACAATAATCTTTAGTACTGTCAAATGCATTTTAAAATTATTTTTTACTTCATTTGCATTCATAGGTTTAATTCAACAATTTTTACTTTCATTTGTATTCATAGTTTTGATTCAATAGTTTTTACCCATTACAAAGTGGAGGTCCTAACAAAATCATCAAAATTGACAAGAGTCTTTTCAAAATCAAGCTGGACAAATTCTTATGAAAGCTATGAAAAAAATGTGGAAGAGAGATTTTACTGTCATTTACATTCATAGTTTTGATTCATCAATTTTTACCCACTGCAAAATGAATGCTGTTTTATATTTTCAAGAAAATGCAAAATTGGAGGCCATAATAAAATTGTCACAATTGATGACAGCCTTTTTAAAACTAAGCTGGATGAATTCTTCCCAAACAATGGATGTTTATTGACTTGTGCAAGAAAACCAATGAATGTTTTATCATGACAATTAATGATAGAACAGTGGCAACTCTTATGAAAGCTGTGGAATAAAATGTGGAAGAGGGATCGACAATATATCTCAACTGTTGGAAGGCCTATAAATGGGCTGAATAACAAAGTGATCGTTACAGTCATTTTCATATGAACCACAAATACAATCACATGTTAAGTAAATGTCCATTTTGGGAAAAATATAAATTGTACTTTTAGTCTTCATTTTGGTAAAAAAAAAATTATCCACTTAAAATAAAATAGAACAGATAAATGGATTATTTCATCACAACAATTCCTGTTATATATTACATAATAAGTACAGTATGTAAATACTTTATGAATTTTTTATAAAATATTTTGTAATTTAGTGATTGCTTTGTTCATACTTAAAATTACATTTGGGAATTGCATAATGGCATGTCATTTTAAATTTATATCAAATCAATTGTTAAAAATATACTTTTTAAGGTTGATTTTTGGTTGAAATTTATATTTTTAGTATTGTTAGAAATTAATATTCCATGTCATTTTATATTTTTTGTGTGAAACACATATTTTTAGCATTGCTAAAAATGTACTTTTTAAGATCAATTTCAAGTGCAATTCATATTTTTAGTATTATTATAAATTAATATTTCATGCATTGTTAAAAATGTATTTTTTAAGATTGACTTTTGGATGAAATTCATATTTTTAGGATTGTTAGAAATTAGTATTACATATTAGTCCAGAAACTATGCCTTTTCACATATGTATTCAGATCGCGATAACTTTGTAAATATTGCGGAAAAAATATCATGTACACGTTATTTGATCAGATCACAAGATTAGAAAGTTATCAGTGGATTCGTATGAATATGAAAAGGCATAGAAATTCTGATACATGTTGCGGAACTAATATGTAAGTACCAAAATAACTTGTTTTCATTGGCTAAAAAAATTAATCACTTTAAATAACGCTTTGCTAGCAGTTACAAAACGAAAATTATCAAAACTAGATCAGATAATTTAGAAATATGCTAAAAAAAATATTAGGAAAACAAATTATCCATTTCTTCTCGTCCCACCCATTAAAGCGTTACAATATAGTGCAGTTTTGTTCAAAGATTAACAGTAAATCATGTGACACATTCTCGATTTAATTGATTACTGATCTACACAGTAGCCTTTGCCTACAGCATATACTTTTTAACCACAAATACAAGCAATAATATTCAGATCAAATGCCATTTTTCTAGCTTCAGTCTTATTATATATATATTTTAGTCAGGAATATTATTTTTCCCGTAGCCTATAGCTAAAAATTATTACATGCTAAATGTTTTGTGTGTGTGTGTGTGTTTAAAATATTATAAATATTCTACTTATATTATTCACTTATACAAGCCTTTAATGTTTACTTTCAAATAATTTATTTATACAAGTAATTTTGATAACTTCAAATTGAAATTAAATCTTTCTAATAGATTAGGAACAAATACAATTAATTATGTATATGTATTTTTTCTTTGCTTATAAACGCTTTTGTATATCAACAAAAACTGAATCTGCTATTAAATATTAATCTCAGTTCTGCTCCACGTTTATTTAACAACAAGTTTAAGCATTAACAATTCAGAATTATACATTAAAGCGACTCTTCTATTTTAGTATACATTGTACTTTTCAAAACATAATTTATTTAATATTTTTGCTTCAAAATGACTAGCACACAATATTATCTTCTCATTTTTAGAAAATATGCTTATGTTTCCATAAGTTATTTTTAATTCTGTTGCATTAAGACTATTTTAATTGTGTTAAAGCTCATGCACTGTATCTATTTTTATAAATATTTAAAAAAGATATTTTCTGTATGCTACTTTTTTTTGGGGGAGAGGGGAGATTATATATACAATTTTCATATCTTAACGACTAATTTCTAGCATATATTTCCTTTAATTATTATTAATGTGTGTGTAATTTCTTATTTAATTGTTAAACACATACTCAGATACATTTAATATATCCTAAATATGTCAAACATGCTTAATTATATACATATAATACTGATTCATAAAATGACAAACAAGCATGCAAATGCCAAAAGAGCTAGTCATCGTTATCAATGCATAAAAACAAACATCTTGTTAAAAATGGAAACGTATCAGATGAATATGGAGAAAAATATCAAATTCATGATGATTACAATATTCAAATTAAAAATGCTTGATTCTATTTAAGGCAAAAGAAAGTCTTGAAAAACAATATTATATATACATTACAACTCACAAATAGTATGCCAGGAACTGTGTTTCATAAACGAATTATTATATATGATAAATAATTATTAAAATTGGAAGGGTATGACATTCTACTAAAAAGACTAAAAAATAAACGTACAGTGGCATGGTAATTTTTGACCTTTATGCATTTATGTAGTTGATTAGCTATTTATTCATTTTAGCACTTGTGGGTGGTTTGCATAATCAGAGAAGCAATTTACCCAAGTAAATATTGATTGTTAAATATTTTATATATATTTCATAGGGTTTTTCCAAGATTCTTATAAAGATTAGCAATAGTAAGTCTTCATTATCAAAATCATGATAAAAGTACTTATTCACAAGCATGTCTATAAGTTTTTAAAACATAAAAAAAAAATATAAAAAAAAGGAAAAGAAGAAGAAGGACGAGGAGAAGAAGAAGAAAAGGGAGAAGTAGAAGTAGGAGATGATGATGACATTGACAATGACAAAAAAAAATGGAATTGTTTTTTGCTTAGAATAATATAAAAAGTCAATGCACAGAAACCAATGAGGTAAAGTTATATCCATGAATCTTAGGCTCTACAGTCTGCCATTCTATCACCATTAATACATGGAGGGCTAAAACAATAAATGGTTAATTGTTGGAAGTTTACAGAAATTCATGCACCATAAGTGACATTACAAATTATTTTCATATCTCATAAAATAAAGTATTACTATAGGCTAATAATCTTTTTTTAGAGAGAGCATAATCAATCAACCAATAGGCTGTTGGGATAAATATCTTAGTTTTTTATTTTAAAATATTTTATTGACATAACAAAATTTGTACAATTGAATAATATAATATGCTTTGTTAATGTTGGCTCAATTCCATTGCTGGTACTGGATTCTTCCATCAAGGCTGGCTTGCAATTCCAGAAGTTCAAAATAGAAGTCAGATACAGGGTAGGACTAGGAATAGCCATCAACTGAACTCCATACAATGAAATTAGTAATCATAAGTGCTATCATAAAATATTTTGCCATGACATTGAGTAGTAGCCAGAAAGTTATTCTGTGGACAAAGCCAGAGACACATTAGTTAAGGCTACATCTACCAGAACAAAGGGCTGAGAAAATGAAAAGTTCTTGTGGAAAGTCTTCACTGAGGGGTCCATTAGCTAACTTGGGGAGGGATAATCTATGTATGATGCTCAATTTGTTAAAATTTGACCTAGATGAATTAGATTTAGGAAACTCAAATGAAACTTTGATTATCAACAACTGTCCTGTTATCATTAAATAAAAGAAATTGAAATTAAGGTCTTGTTGGATAGCAGAAGTCAGATATGTATTATATCTAAGAGTCTGCTCTATAAAATTTGTCAGACAAATAAGTCAATTCCTTCATTGTCATTAAAATAATCTTCCCCAAAACACATAAGCAAATGGCTAGAAAGCAACATTATTTGCATAACAAATATAGATTAAAATAAAGAGCTCTAAGGAATTCAAGCACATATTTTTGATGATGAATCAATTGATACATGACATGGTTTTAGGTTCTCATTTTGGGTCAATTTAATTGCATTATAAACTACATAGAAAAATGTGTCATTTATCAGATGAGATAATTGATTTTGCCCACTATATCTCATTTCCTTCAATAAGTCTTTCCTTTATGGAGGCATCAAGTGACTTGGACATAAAATCAATATTAGAATAATCTAATAATCTTAGGTAGAAATTGAAAGATACTTTATACAAGTTATTATATGAATTCAAAGAGGTATTCTCAAAAAGGCCTGAAATCATTAAAGGCGACATCCACCATATTTGCCTTACTGATACTTGTCTATTTCAATGCATGTCTTATCCAATATCTTATCAATAAAAAAATGAGATCAACAAGCCATGCGCTTCCACATAATAACCCTTTAGTAGTCAAAATTTGCTTGAATGACAGGTTTTAAATTGTAAATGTATTCATTAATGTGATGTTTGACCTACATAAGTGTTGGTAACAAGGTTTAGAGAAAAAAAATTTTTTTTTACCATCATTGACCTAACTGTCAGTTATTGGCAGATATACTTGCATATTCTGTCTTTAGACATGGGAACAAATATATGTATTATAATGAATGCCATTCAGCTTAATAAACAGTGGAGCTATCTTGATTCATTGCATAAACCAGATACTGTCTAATGAATTCAGACAAATATTTGCTATGTATGATGATGCTGTAATCACCTCTGAAAGTATATGTGAGTATTTATAACACTTACAAACTTTTTTAGTGAGAGTAATGCTAAAAATATGAAGATTAGTATTAGAAAGAGCACTATTTCTGAGAGGAAAATAGTTTTCCTTTGTCACTTTATAGGGATAGATGGGATAAAGTCTCATCCAAATAAAATAGTTGCTATCAAAATTTTCGTACATCAGAGAATAAAAAGCAATTGCATTCTTCCTTTGGTATGTGTAATTTTTATCATCACTTCTATTTTGCTTAAAACACAATTTGTCTTTCATGATTGCTAAAGAAGAAGGAAATACAAAAGTGGTTCCCTGAATATACTAAAGAGATAGATAAGATTAAAGTCAGATTTTTAAATGAATTAGTATTATAGTATCCTAATTTTGAGACTCCATTCTATGTTCAAAAAAATAGTAGTGGTTCTGAATTGGTGTAGTTATGTTTCAGTTAGATAATGAACAGAAGTCATCATTTAAAAGGCACAGAGTTACATTACTCAACAACTGAAAAAGAAACTCTTGCAGTTCTTTAGGCTTTCAATAAATTAAAAACAGTTTTTACTATGGTTACAAATTATTGTAATTACAGACCATAAAAGCCACAAATTTTTAAGTAGAGATTACTTAAACAATGAAAGCTTAGTCAGGTGAGGTCTATTCTTGCAGCAACATAATTACAAAGTACACTATTGTCAGAATAAGTAAAATGTTATTCCAGAAATACTAAGTCAAAACCCAATTAGGATAGAATGCCAAAATGTTACTTTAGAAAATTTGTATATAACTATCAATTTATTGATAGTAAATGACTCTATAAAAACAAATTAAAAAACCCAGATAAGCTTCAGTATCAGGATCATAAATTAAAGTTTATAATTATTAGGTAAATCTGAAACTTCAGAGGATAATGTTTTATTCAAAAATAAGAATATATCTTACTATAATATGTTTGACAAGTTCTTATATAGAGTTATTATACCAAATTATCTTAGGGAAAGATTGATTTATTATGCAAATTATATTTATGGATATTATGGTCTTAGGAATGTGGAACAGGTAGTACACAGATTATTCTACTGGCCTAGAATGTATGCTTCCATTCTAGATAGGTTAAAGTTTTGTAAATTTGTATAAAAACTAAGTTTGTGAATCAATTGTATGCAAGCAGATTTGAATCTATTTTCCAAACTGATTAAATAAGATTTTAATCATAGATGTTTATAAACCCTTATCATCATTTTAAATTCATATGAGTGACATATGATTTATTTTTTAAAGTATGTGTCAATGTACCCAGTAAAAAAGCTTAGTCCTTACAATGAAATCAAAAAGCTTGCAAGTTTTCAATACCCATTAATCAAAAAAATCTTAAGTCAATTTTAATTGATCATGCCATCTCCTTCATCTTTTCTGAGTAGTAAGATTGGTTGGGAAAACAAAATATAAAGCATATATTAATTTCTATTTACAGATCTCAATCAAACCCCTTTGGAAAAGTAATGAGAGAATTAAAAAGACTATTCAGAGTGTATAGAAGACAATCACAAAGCATGAATTAATAAATTAAAGCAAATTATAAAATACATTAACTTAACTAAGAAAGAATCCCCAGAATTCATCCCAATTTGTTTGCATTTTGGTTATAAACTAATTTTTATTAGTATTCCAATACCAATAATTCAATAAGAAATTAATCATAACATAGATTGTTAAAAGGCTAAGCATAATTTAGTTAGAGCAAGAAATATATGTAATTTAATTGATCTTCAAAGACCAAATCCCTTTGAAGTACAAGTTCCCATAATAGTTCTTTAAAGGTCCATACAAAATGTTAAAATGAATAGACAAAAATATATTTATGATTTACATGCCTAGTGGACCTAAAGAAACATATAATGCTTAGAGTTTAAAACCCACACATCTTAGTAAATAATAAGAACATAATTGGCTAGTTTGTATAAAAACAATAGTGTTAGCACATGTAAATACAAATTAAATTAATAAGAAGATAGCACACTTTTCTGTTTATATTTGATATAAATTATTAGAAAAACTCATACAAAAGGGAAATGCTTAAATTAATGATATAACTGACTAAATGTATATAAAATTTTTTTTTCCCCAAGTAAGGGAAAATGTAATAATATCCCTATATCACATTTTACATTTAATAAAAAAAAATGTTTTCTTGTTCTATTTTATTTGTTCCATGCAAATGTATTTTATTGAAAATGTTTATTTATACAATTGATAAATAGTTTCATATCAATTCCATTAAATTACCTAAATAAAGTATAGATAAATATCAAGAGAAAATTTAATCATAAACCAAATCCTAATTAAAATTAAATAAATTATATTGTCTACTTAGGTGTACCTTTAGTTAGTCTATAAATATGTATTCTTCAAATGTAAATAGAATTTTGTATAAATTTGTTTGAAATATTTTCAAAAATATATTTATTTAATTGTGGGAGTTCTAAATATTGTTTATAACAATATGTGTATAACTCTACAAAATTTTTATAAAGCTAATCAGGTGCTATGTCACATGGCAGTCATTCTAGAAGGATTGTAGCAATGCTTATATAAGAACAATAATAAGAAAATATATCAATATACTAAAGAAATAAAAATTTTACTTACTTTTTAATCCAACTGCTGTAAACTTTAGATGCTTCACTCATTCATAAAAAAACTAAGCATCCTAAACAGTCAAACTTGAAGAATCTATGGCTGAAGAGCTAATAAGTTGGAAAGGGGTCTAATTGCTTGATATTGTTCCAAAGTCCCTACTAATATGTTTGCTGAGATTCCATTTATTCTCAACAAAATAATTATCATAGCAGCAATTAAATGATATTTCTTAAAATCAAAAGATTATTTTACTCATGATTAAGAACAAGCATAGCATTACTGAAGAAAGTCTCAAGAAACAGTTACTTATTTTCTACAGATTAACAAAGGATAACAGCCAAGATATATTGCATCATCTTGTGAAATCCTCCTCAGCATAAGGTCAAATTATTGTCTTGAGAAAATCCAATTGTCTTTAGGATATTTTAAATTTCATTACTTAGGAAGCTCACAAACAAAGAACTGTTCCTAAAGACTTAAAATTACACAATCTACTTGATCTTTAATAAAAATCAAATGATTTTTTTAATTATTTTTTATTATTATAATGTATATTTTCTTTTTTGTTAATATTTAGAACTCCCAAAGAAGATCTTATCAAGACAGGTAAATTAATTTTTGAATTCAATATTCTATAAATGTGCACATGCATAACCAATAGCATATGTTAGAAATAATGAATTAGAAAGATAGTTTATATTTACATATGTCTATTTCTTTACAGCAAAGCAAAAGAAAGGATTATTGAATATTGAAATAACATTATTAGAGATAATTTATGATATTCTTCGATTGGCTTTTTTTTCTTTTCTGCAGTTATGTGGATCAGTGAGAAGATTTACCTTGGTATTTGTTTAATTCTTTCTTGTAAATATTATTATAAATAATCATTTATGTCAATAAACAAAGAATATGAAGTTAACAAACTGATTTTTCTTTTTTTCTATCCTATGTCAAATTTATTATAATTAAAATGTAAATGACTTTTTATTAATTTATTTTCATATTTTGTTTTATTTATCTGTGTGCATTTATAATACTTATTATAATTATAAATTTTATTAAACGCTCACTATTATTTCAGTAATAGTTTTAACAAGGCTGTAAACCTTAGCAATGAGCGTCTGAAAAAATCGTCACTAGGGACCTCTGTAGGTCTTTAAAACACATGCTTACGCTATGAAGAAAAGAGAGAATCCCAATTCATAGTGCAAGCATGTGTTTTAAAGACCTACAGAGGTCCCTAGTGACAATTTTTTTAGACGCTCATTGCTAAGGTTTACAGCCTTGTTAAAACTAATACTTATTATAACAAATCTCAATGTCATGTCGTGTTAAAATAATCCTGAGATCATAGATTGCTTGATTATTGAATATAGTTTGAAATTAATAAAATTTCTCTTTGATTTTTTAATTCAGCCCTCTTTTTCAGATTTACTCACTTATATAAATGTGAAAATAGATTTAAATGTTTATAGAAGTCTCATTATTTATGCATTGAATTTTACTAAAGATAAGATCTAACTTCACATTTTAAAACACCCCCATGTACCATTACAATATATAACATTCATTTCCATTACACACTTCTAAAACATGTGACCAAAAACATGTGAAAAAGATAAATGATCCCTAAAGTATGCATTTCATACTAAACCAGCACTCATCAGTTCACCCAAATCACAATCTCTTACACATATCTTCATCATTTGTTTAGCATTGTGTAGATAACAATTTATTATAGTTTTAATACAGTGTCAAAAATATATATACCAAAAACAGCATCAACAAAACAATATACAAAAAAAAATCATACACGCACAAAAATAATATTATCTATTTACATTAAAACTCAAATATTAACAAAATCATTATTAATTGTAATATTAAATAATAAGTAGTAATTAATGAACGAAAAATTGAACTTTAGGAAAGTAGATAATTCAAGGATGTAATAGTGTGTATATTCATGATTATATCAAAAGATGTAAGGTCTTAAATTTGTAAATATAAAATCTTTCTGTTTCTCTTTCTTATTGAGTAAAATTTGTTTCAAAATATGATTACCCTTAAACCATCAATTAAATGATATGGACAATTAAATTGTTTAAAAACTGATCTATATCCATTTTTTTATAAAATGTTAAATTTATGGTTATTCTAATATGTAAATTGCTCAGTGAATCACCAACATCTCCTACATTATATTAACTATATTAAGTATATAATATATTTTTCTTATATTTGAGAATTGATATGAGTACATAAATTTTTTTATACATATGATTTTTTGTATATATAGGGTTTTTTTGTATACATTTTTTGTGCAGACATATAGAAAACCATTAGAAGCAGTCAACACTTAGACAATTCCATTATAGATAACATTCAATAATTTCAAATTGTTGTCAAGACAACCTTTTTTTAAGAATAAAGATAGTTCATATATTTATTTTTTGTATCTTTCATTTTTTAATTAATGCATTAATTATTATTTTTTAATGAATCAATTAATATATTTAAAAGTTTTAGTTAAAGTTTTGATAAGAAACTAAAGCTTTTTGGTAGAAATTTAGTAAGATATTTTTATTTTCAGTATATAGAATTGAAAATGATCTAATTAATTATTGAAAAGTTTTAGTTTTTGCAAAGTTTGATAAGAAAATAGTTTTTTTTTTCACTTTTAAAAAATAATAAATATATTTATCATAATAAATTCTCTTTTAAAAAGTTTATTAATTTCTAGAAATTTATTACTCTATCAGATATGCAAATTATATAGGATGTTTAATTTTTAAAGGAAGTCATTTTTTTTTCATATGTCATAGCATCGGCCGAGACGCGAACCCACAACCGTCTGCAACCAACTACTTGCTTGCAAGGCCGTTACGATGACTTCTCGGCTAAAGGAAGTCATTTGGCTGTACTTTCTGATGAAAGCCAATCCTTTTAATGAAATAATAAAAACAGCAGTTTGGACAAGTAATTGCATTTGTTTCTTACACACATGTTTATTATAACTTGGTTTACAAATGCCAAACTTTCTGTACTCACAGTTTTGATGACAATAATTTCAGATAAATGTATTAATAATTATTAGTAAACATTTATTAAACTAAAGATTATTCCCAGAGCAGATACACATTTTAAATTATATTAAAAAATAATATATCTATTGAAAGACAAGTTGTGTCATTCGTTGTGTTCATGATTGATTAAAAAATAAATATATTAACTGAGGTTTAACGTTTATATCTGTACAAAGAATGATATTTTTATTAATAAATAATTAATAATAATCATTAATGTATTTATCTTAATTTAGCTGGTGTAAAGTTGTAATAATTTGACATTTGTAAACACTGATAAAACGATGTAGACGTTTAAAAGAGATTGTAACTTGGTCAATTAGTGAATGATGGTTTAGCACGAAATACATCTTAAGGGTCACTGGTTTTAATCACATGTTCTTATTTATATGTTTAAAGAATGACTGGAGAATAGAGAGTTTTAAGTGTATCTAAAAATATACTACACATGGGAAAAGAAAGATGAAATTGAACTATTTCATGCATTTATATTTAATTAAAAAGATTATATATTAATTAATACTTAACTAAAACAAAGTTTATTTCTGAACTAAGGATAATATTTATTTTGATAAGTCATTAATATATTTATCTGAAGCCATTGATGTCAAATTTGTGAATGCTGAATGTTTGACTTCTGTAAATCAATATATAGTAATTTGGTATTTATAAATACTGAAGAAATGATAAAAACATGTGAAAAAAATTGCGACCTGAAGCGCCTGAAAAATCTGGTCCAGATTAAATTGCATCTTGGAGGTTATTTGGGTTTATTTCCAGATGTCTTTATTTATATGTTACAAGAATGTATATGTGGTGAGTGGAAATTTTAACTATATATATATATAATAAAAGGTTCCTGGACTTTCTCGTAAAAATCAACCTGAATTCACTCCAGACAAACTGGTTCCTGCACTACAGGAGATTCCTCAAGAATATAGATCCTATGTGTTACAACTGCCATAGAACCTGTGAAACCTTTGATCATATGATAAATGATTGCCCAGCATATGACAAAATCAGAACTTTCATTACTTACCACTGCCACATTTCCCTGAACAAAATCTTAAATATTAAATGCTGCTTCCTGTCCAGGGATTATGTCACCACAAGACTCTCAACCTTTCTGACTTATGCCATCTTGTTGGCCAGATGTTGCAACAAGTTTACCTTTCCTCATCCCAAGCCTGAAGACACATTCATTTCCAAGCTAAAGGAATTTCACCATAAGGACAGAATAATCTCTTCCAGATTTTTATTTGACAACACGTGGAGCCTGATTAAGCTGGATTAACAACACCAGTAACCACATCAGAACATTTGGTTGCCTGACTAACATGGATAACTATTATTTTTGATTTACAATTGTATCATTATTACATATGGTTTTTTCAATAAAATTATTTATAAATAAAAAGTCAGATGTCACATGACTTATACATAGCTTGCATTTACCAATATGTAAAATTAAGAGTATGCTTAAGAGACCCATAGGTCAAAACCGGTCTGTGAATGGGGTCAATCTAAGATAAAGATAATTTCCATGCCTTCTCTTGTAGTAGCATTTATCATAAAAAAAAAAAAAAAAATAAAAAAGCTTGTTTAGAGCTCATTAGCATACTCTTAATTATATATATATATATCAGTATGCATATGTGGATTGTATATATTACATTGTTTTACAATATTAATATAAATTTGACCTGAGTTGCATTTTAGCTTGAAATTTTTTTATAAAATTGAGTTTAAAATTATTTTAAAATAATCTAATTTTAAAAATTATTTTGCCATAATTTAATATTTTTTTGACATTTATTAAAACAGTAAAAAGCATTTCATGAGGGGATTAATTTTTAAAATCAGGATAATTGAGGCATGGGCTAGAAAAATATTTTCATACGAAAATACAGTTACCTGATATATATATATATTTGCAAAGTTGCATCTTTTTTAAAAGACGTATCAATTAATCAAAAAATAATTTACTACTAATAATTATTATACGAACCTCAACTGCACAACTAAAATTGCAAAGCAACAGCAACTAATAACGATCGCAGTAGACTTTGTTTATCCTATAGAATTCAAAATTTATAGCAATTTTTATTTATTATTTTTTAAAAAAATGAGTACTTCTTTAAACACTAATAATGTTTCAGTCGAATGGAAATAAGATGTTAACAATCAATAACTATTAAAAGCAAATATTTTCCACATGTTTCTAGTTAAATTGAAATAACAATTGCAGTTGTCACTTATATAATATTATAAATAACTAATAAACACTTTAATAATAGAAAATAGGATATATATATATATTTTATAACCCTAGTGGCAGCAGCGTAAATGCTGCATAAAAAGATTTCAAGAAAAATGCATGTGTGCATGCAATTATGCTGATCTCTATATGATAGAAATGAAGAAAATATGCAGTTAATAAATAAACAATATAGTTTGAGATTATTTTAGTTTAACTTGTTCTAAATTGTGTTGAAATAAAAATCTTATTGATTTTGATAGGAAAGGATATCGTGATTTAGAATAAAAAATAATGAATTAATAACATTTTTTTTATGATTTAAAGTAAGAAATGTCGATAAGGCTTTTTTTTTTTTTTTTTTTTTGCAATAGTAAACAAAAGAAAGCAAACTGCTATTTCTTTCTTTTGATAAAAAATACTAAAGAACATTTTCTGAGATTAGTCATTATTATGGTAGGTGCCCAAAGAAGATAATCTACATTATGGTACAGGTGGTAGATAGTGGGAAAGACAGAAAAACTGGCATCCAACAGTCAGTTTTGTTCCATTGAGGATTAGTGGAATTCTATACTACAAAATATATGGTAAAGCAGTGGAAATGCAGCTAAATGAAATTATAAACGTATAAGAGAAACTATATATTTGTTTTATTAGAAAATCTTTTATCATGAGAGGCTAGGCAAAAACTAATAGCACATCAGTTAAAAACCTTAAGCATACTCCCAGACCAGTAAGTAAGCCTATGAGAAATTATAGTACCAACTCTTATATTCATCCAGAATAGTAAAAGACCAGATTATGCTGCTAAATTTCCAAAAACTTACAGGTATTCAACATGGAATACACTAATACAAAGCTAATATACTTGTCTAAGTTGTGAAGAGAAAAGAAATACATTTCTGAAAAAAATCTATGAAAGGGCTAAGGTAATGATGGAAAAGAAAACACATCTAAAACATAGGAGGGAAAATGCTAAAGATAATGAACAAGATATTCAGATATTAAAAGAATAAGTTATTTCTTTTTCTAATGTTAAAAAATATTAAATTTTTGAAGATTGAAATAAATTTAATATTTTGTAAGAATATACTATATTTTATTTGTGAATTACAATCATAAATTTAAACTGAAAGTAATTTAAAGAATAAGTTATGTTTCACTTCATATATATTGTAATGGGATGGGTGGATAGGAAGTAAACTGGAAGGAAAGTGATTTGAACTGGGTGATGGATTAGAGGTTAATCATAGTCATACCTTGGGTGATGGCAAAATCATCATCAATCCCAAGTCAATACAAAATCTCTGAAAGATCATTGAGAGATCAGACAGCTACTAAAAGCATAATTAACCATATATCAACCAGCATTATAAAAAAGTAATTATAAGTAATACTCAAAATAAACCATTCATCATCATGAATGATCCACAATAAAATATAATAAAATCAACAGTCAACCTTGTAACTGGATTTGAACAATAAAAAATATGAATCAACAGTCAACATTGTGACTGAATCGGAAATGGGTCTTCTGTAGACTAGGCTAACTATTGAGCCTTTTCCAGCTTGGGCAATTATTTAAACATAACTTCAGAGGTACAAACTAAGTGCTAATTCATTAGAATACATAAGCATCAAACAATAATGCTGTGACATTAAAACATGATGATCATCATCAATGTTCTGGCCATTTGTAGTAGCCAATTATAAACTTAAATTTTTTCAATAAGACTAAAGTAAAATAAAAGATAATAGTGCCTGGGCTTTAAAGAGTATTCTCTTTTGTGCCAACCAGGATGATGATTGATCATCTCTGGATGCCCCAAAAGCACTAAATACACATCCTCATTTATATATTCATCCTGTTCATGAATCTAGATCAGAGAACATAAGCTCTATTACTGTATGTGACCACGAGAAGATAAAAACAATTTTTAACACAAATACAAGTTTATTATTAACAAAAAAACAAATAAATGATATTTATGATCTGATTTTGAATAATATATAATATTTCAAATAATCACATTGCGATTTACATAATTGCTATTTAAAATTCAAATTATTACATTAATTTACATATATGTGTGCACAGACATGCAATTTATAATATATAATTAATATTCACTAATAAAAGAAATGATTATAATTTTACATCTATGAATGTGCGTGTATATATGCACACTGACTTTACCTATTTAAACTTGTTATAATAATATATATTTTTTATAATTAATTCATTTGGAAAACATATAAATTTCACACATATAAACAAAATATATAATTTAAAATTTAATTTCAGTTTATAAGTTCTTTTTTTTTTTAATCAAACTAAATAGTCAACTTTTGTTTGACAGGTACTTGTTGATTAATTATCAAAGTCTCTAAATATAAAATGTCTCTTTTTTTCTTAATAAATGAAAAATAGAATTGTTTTATATATCTGTCACTTCAGACCAAAGAAATTATTTAAAATTTCATTATTATATATAACTGCTGTTAGATTTCAACTCAATCAAAAGTTATTTGTTTGTATTAACTTTAAGTTATTAATTTATAATTTTAAAAGTCATTTTAAGAAATATTAAAATAAAATAACTCTCTGTATATACACAAGACATGTTTATCTGTGGTTCCCTGCATGTATGGATAAACAGTAGCATAAATACACCAATTTCTTCAAGCTTTCTTTTGGCAAGCTTGGTTTTTTGGTCCAGCAGAAAAATATAATTTCAGGTTTGTTGTCATCATCAGGTAAAAGTATAAAATTCCGGTAATTTGTTGGCATACCATGAGATCTCTTTTGTAGTCCAAGCAATTGTAAAGCTGTCTTCTAGAACATATTTAAGCAGCTAGTTGATCCATTTGAAGTGACCCTGGCTTCATGAATCAAAACTCTGCAGTCAACTATAAGGTAGCTACTGGACTATTCTTAGATCTTAATAAGAGCTTTGTATAACTCTGATAGCTATTTTGTCCTAATTTTTTTTCAGGCTATTGATTCAGAAGTGACCTAGCTTCAAGTAAATCAAAACTCCTGTGAAGGAAAATAGTAGCAGCTTCTGCCTTCAGCTACCTTAGTTCATGGTAGCTATTCAGCCAACTCTCTGCTACAACCAACCACATACTGCAGCTATCCATTTCCAGACTGTTCTCTTCAAAAATCACTATCCAGACTTCTCTCTTCAAAAATCATTACCCAAACTGGAGCTAATTTTGTTATCAACCCTTTTATAAAATCATCTAAGGTCATAACAACACCTTTATTGAAAACAGAATTTTATTTTTATCTCTCTAATTCTTTTGAAAACATATATGTTTTCACTTAGACAATAAAAATTTACAAATTAATTAAAGTTTTCAAAAATTGTCATTTTCTTAAAATTATCAAAAAAACATGCTTACATTTAAATTTCAAAATCAGAATTACAAATAATATTTATCAGACCTTTTAAAAGTTTAATTTATAAAACAATTTTTATTTTAAATCAGAGTTATTATTTAACCCTTTACTTATTATTATTTTATTTTAGGAAATGTAGAAAAATATCTACAAAAATTTATGTCTGTGTTTATTTTTACTTTTTCTTTACTTTATATATATATATGCACACACACTATATTATTATCGGTATACCATGTAACCCAACCAGTTACTATATATATATATATTGTAATCTCCCCTTTCAATTGCTCCACAATATACTATACAATCTACTATCTAATTATACTAGTTCAACACTAAACAATCAAATATACTAACAATAAGATATGAAACTTCCTATTTGGTTTGCTACTTACAACACATAAAAAACATAAAATAGACTTTATTGACAATTAAATATAGAGGTTTTAACATTGAGATGCATTATCCAACTACTATCCTATTATAATCATTAGGAAAATCCCTACAACAAACAATGACTATCATAATATTTCATTTTAAATAATTATCTAAACATTCTTCTATAATTTAAAAAGCCATAAAATAATAATCTTAAAAATACAAATTAAATTAAAATAATTAGCACTACCCTATGGATATCTCATGGATCATAATTGTTCTAATCTAAAATATAATGTAATAATTATATTAATAATTAAATAATTGAATCTCAAGAGAGATTTTATTGGGATCCAACCATTTAAATAAAAATTATACTTACCATTATAAAACATTAACTATATCACTTAACTATAATAATAATATATTAAAATTAATAATCACAATTTACTTCTTACTTTCACTTAAATAATTTGATTTGCTAATATTTATTGTTATACTTATACAAATAATAATCACCATAAACTAATTATTCTATTATAATTGGCAGTTTTATCATCCAATCATTATCTCTTAAATCTCAATTATATACAGTTCTTAATTAATTAGCATTTACCCATTGTAATTGTATCATTTAGAATTACAAACATTATAATATATTTTGTCAGTAACTTGTACCTTGAAATAATATAATATTTCTAAATTTATTCTATAAAATAAATTTTACAACTGGATTTCAAAATTAGAATGTGATTCTTAAAACATAATATTAATTTCTGTTGTATGTTTTCCATTTGTACTAATACTTAATTGCACTTTTTAAATCAATCTTCAAGATTCTTTTTATATTTAATAAAAATATGAAGTCATACAAATGTCCTTTAATATAATTATAATTTAAAAGTAATTACTGATTAATGTATCAATTATAAATTCTTGAATATAGCTCTTTAGATAAAATATGAAATAAATATATGGTATGTAAGATCTCTATGTGGATTGGGTGCTTTATGGATATGACCTTGGGATGGAAATGACTCTCAAAACTACAATAAAATTACTAATACAGACTTTAAATTAAAATATTCATTTATTTTACAATAATAATTAATAACAACCAGCTATAAACACTAGATTGTGTAATTAATTAACAAAATAATTATTTAAATATTCATAAATTTACAATAAAATTATTTACTTTAATAACAGATAAAATAATAATCACCCATACATTCTAGCCTTCACCTTATATTTATTATTTACTTTATTAAAATGATTTCATCTTTCTTATCATCATGTATGCTTTCTTAATATTATTATACAGCTTTACCATCCATGAGTTATTTTGTGATTATCTTCTTGGTCATCTTTCCATATTTACCTTATATTTTATAACTCCAAATATTTCACTAAAGTTATAATATTTTAATGATAATTCCTACTTAAAATATATATGAAAATATGACAGTATAATTTTATTAGCAAAGTTCATATTGTTGTGGTAATGTTTTAAAAAACCAATATAAATAATGTCTTTAAAATAAATGATAAAATCAAGGATTCTTTTTTTTTTTCATACACTAACATACATTTTATGCATTATTTCTGTCTCTCATGCACATTTTTGTTTTACTTTAAGCTCAAGTATCAATATTTATAATAATTTATTCTGATTTTATTTAACTACAAAGTATTTGCTTTGTGTTTGATCTCATGACTTTGATGCTAATTTGACAATACTTAGAAAAAAAACTATAAAATTCCTAAAAATATTTAGTCAACTTTCGATGCCTACTATATTCTTATTTTACAGAAAACTTCAAAGATAAGAAACTGATTTTATTTAAGTATTATATCAAAATATAGGAATGGATATCTCTTTTATTTAAAAAATGTCATTTATTTTGGCAGGTAGTCATTTTTCCTAATAATCTTATCCTGGCTTATACATCAAGTGCTTATGTTATATACAACACTCATATCTTTGTGGAAAATCATCTCATCTCTTTTAATAAAGTATATTAGGATCACACAGATTAATCCCATTAAACTATTTACTCAGTTCTTCAGGATGGTATTTTTTATCCTATCCTGGAATTTTAACTTATCTTTCCATACTATATCTTCAGCATCTATACTATAAACTATGTCTGGTCCAATAATATAATCCTATCTTCTCATTAGATATTTATCTATTCACATTAGATATCATATTACAAAACAAATAGCTTTTCTTTACCATCATCAATGTGATACTTTTTCTAATATAACAAATGAGATCATAATTATTTTTCCACATTAACATTCTCTTTTTTTCTCACTCTCCTAGGTAACATTATATTTTGGTAATATATTTATTATTTTCATAGAATCTTATAATTTTTTATTTACCACCAGTATTTCATTCCACTTATCAAATGTAATTTATAATAATAAATTTAAAATTCATTTGAAACACATTTTACTACAATCAACTTTTATAAGATTATACCTACTAAAAGATAAAATTAAGGTATACACTCTTATATTATAACTTATGTATCTTTTTCATTCTCTAATCATAATCTTCATTTTTTAACAAAAACAAATAATAGGTTAATATCTCTTAACCTTATATACTGGATTGTATATAAAATTATTTCAATTATTGCTAACTATAATACATAATATTATATTTTATCTCAAAAATATCAACAATAAAGTTAAAATTAAAAAATCTTTTTTTTTTTTGTAAAAAAAAAAGAACCTGTTTTAATTCCTAGTTCAACATTACCATGGTAACCAAATAGATATTAACAATTCCTCAAAAGTTTGGTGCTTTCCATATCCTCTACTGCTAAAAAAAAAAAACACATACATTTAAGCAAAACATTTTAAAAATAATCATATAATAACTTGATAAAAAAATTCTAAATCCGACGCATCCTCCATTACTTTCCCGATCTTGACTGGTTTAAAGTTAAATTCGCATAATTATACTCTTCAAAAATATAATAACAAAATTTTTTTATAAATATTTACAATAAATCTTCATATTAATTTTCCCACGTTAAAAACTTTAGAATATGCTAAGTTAATTCATTAATAAGCTTTACTTCAACTTATCTTTTCACTTGACTCTTATTTAATAGTTCCATAGGTTTTAAATACAATACACATAAATAAATTCATATAACTTTCTAGTACAGTAATATATCATCTTTGTTATTGGCATTCATTATTAAAAAATTAAAAAGACTTTACTGTTATCCTTTATCATTTTAATATTCCTTTCTTATAATAATAGAACTTTATTTACTACTATCAACATAAATAATATTTTAATTTGCAAAGCGCTGATAGTTGAAAATTGAAATAAATCGAGACACTGCTAAATGAGATTTGGCAGTATCTCGATTTATTTTAATATCAAGATAGTTTTTATCTATATAAGATTTCATCTTATTTAAAAATATGATAAATATTAATTCTTCGTTTTAACTGTTCTCTCCTTTATTTATTATTAAGTATATGCTAAATATTTTCTTCTATTAATTTTTCCAAGCTATATATAACATATCAGTTATTTAATTCAAAAAGAAAATGAATTTCAACTAGACTTATCACCATCAACAAAGTCATTATTTTTAAAGTTCAATAAACTATTTTTATAAGTTTTACAAATTTATATCTCTGTATTTTATACTGGTTCATTGATTTTCATATATAACTAATAAAATTATCTAATTTGGCATACATAAATAAATGTTTTTTTTTTTACAC
Organism: Epiperipatus broadwayi; assembly: GCA_028023455.1. Taxonomy (NCBI): domain Eukaryota; kingdom Metazoa; phylum Onychophora; class Udeonychophora; order Euonychophora; family Peripatidae; genus Epiperipatus; species Epiperipatus broadwayi. The sequence goes on from JAQFVV010001110.1 coordinate 27,637, forward strand.
GATAGAAGATATATTTTTAAGTAAATATAGTTTTCCTTCCTTTTTCATGGTTCTTCCAGATGACAGTAATATTTTAAATTCTTCTTTTATAATTTCTTTAGCTATCATTTTAATTATGAGTTAACTTTCAAGACTTTAATTAAGTTGTAATAAATAAATTAGTTTGAATTCACTCCATGATGTTAAATACTATTATTAAATATATTATATCCTTAGACAGCTTTTAATTATTACTTTTATTGTTTAAAAAAAATACTTTTTTATGAATTAATTCCCTGGTTTATCTGTTCTCTCATTTAAATAGTCCAGACAAAATATCAGAAAATCAATTAATTAGATTTCATTGGTCAGTATTTAAAATCAACTAGTGTTAATTTTAAACAATTATTTTTTGTCAGTATTTAAAATTTATTAAAAATTAACAAATATTTTACAAATGAACTTAACTTATATAATTTTTTAAAACTGACATTTTAAATATAATTATGATTTTAATATGTGATATTATTAATTGAATTTATATAGAAAATACAATAAATAGTTATATTTAAAATATATTAATATAAATAAATTATCTTAAAATAAATAATTATTCATTCTTTTATTTACTAGAATTCTATATAGATTAAAACATTTATCTTTAAAGGAACACTGTAATGAAAATAAACTAAGGTTAAATTTATTACTTTTGCAACTTTTACTAAATTCAATAAATTTATATAAATAACGATGTTTGCATCAATTAAAAAACTATTGTAGTAAAATAATTATAAATAATGGATGGGTATAATACATATTCTACAAAATTCTAGCTTTAAACTTTATGTATTAATTTATTTATGCACTTATATTAAAACTTATAGCATTATAATTATCTGAATTTGAGCCATAATATACATTTTATATTCTACTTTTACCATGGATAACCAATCAAAAGATTACAATATATATATTGAAACCATTATGGGTTTTATGGCATGTAACAACATAGTAGTGTGTGTGCACAAATATATATAAAGTTGGAAGAAAAAGTAGAAATAAACACAGAAAAAAAAATTGTAATTATTTTTTATATTTCACTATAATAACAACAATAAAGAATTAAATAATTTTCAATTTAAAATAAAATTTTATTATAAATTAAACATTTAAAAAGTTCTAATAAATATTTTTTTTGAAGTCTCATTTTGAAATTAGAACAAGCATGTTTTATGACAATAGATATCCTGGTAATTATAAAATTCCCATATCTATTTTAGAAATATTTTTTTAATTAAAGCTTGTATAACATTTTTGGTAAAATATGTACCATTCTTTTGATAAAATTTCAAAGTTGCTTTTAAGAGGCTTAAAGTAAATTGAAAAAAAAATTGAAAAGAACCATTAACATTTTTTTGGAGTTAATGCATTTTTTTCTTTCCACACTAACTATAAATAAAAAGATTAGGGGGATGGTAGTTGGTTTTCAGAGTTATACCGAACTACCATGAAGAAATAATTGCAGGCAAGTCAGTGGATTCAGCAGCAGCTATTAATTCACAATAGTGGAGTTTGAATTCACATGGAGGAAAAAGGTTAACTTCCAGTGTTTTATAGCCCTAATGTGGATAAAACAACTAACTTACATAAAATCTGTCCAATCATAGACAAAATAGACCTGATTAAATGCCAACATTGTCCTGATGATGACACTTACCTAGGCAGTCCACCCAGCTTGCTGAAAAATTAGTTACACATATGCTGCTTTATCTATGTGCAAAGGACCACAGATAAATGTACTGCATTGTAGCTACATGAAGTGCATCTAGTTAGTTGTTTTAAGTAATTCCTTAAAAATGACATTTTAAAAGTACAAGTAAATAATTTTTGATTCAGTCAAATGCCTAAAAAAAAAATTAATTCATAGATGATTTTATATATTTTTTTTAAAGAAATTGTTTTAAGTAATTTCTTTAAAATGATATTTTAAAAGTACAAGTAAATAATTTTTGCTTTGTCTAAAAGAAAGAATTAATTCACAGACAATTTTATATTCTATAAAAAAAATCCAAAGTATTTCTAGATCAAACAACAAAGAAACTTGCTGGAGTATTTTTTAAAGCTGTTTATAATTAATTTAGAATAATCTGTTAAAAACAAAGAAAACTTTTATTGACTGCTAAAGGTGTAAGATTTTTTCCCAAAAGCAAAATCTTATATCATTAAAGATAATAAGTGAAATTTATATATAATAAACATTGAATTAATTGTGAAGAAGATATTTTTAATAATTTTATCATTTTGACAAAATGAAATAAATGATATATAAATGTCCATGTGCACATACGCTTCCATACACACATGTATGTTAAAGTTAAAATTAATTATGTATTATAAAAAAGAAAATTAATTTCATTTATAGGTTTATGACAATTCAAATATGTTAATAAATTATTATACCACACTCTATGTGATAATATATATGCGATTTATGTAAAGTTTGTATGAGGTATTTGAATCATCAAAATGTGATTACTTATAATTTGTATTATTTTTATGACAATATGTTCATAAATTATATCACATGTCTGTGTGATGATATATATATATGTTTTATATAAAGCCACTGTGGTATGTGTATCATTAAAATGTGATAACTTAAATTTTTATTGTTATGGCAATTCAAATATGTTCCCAAATTATTATACCACATGTCTGTGTGAAGATATATAGGTGTTTATGTAAACTTATTGGAATATATATGTAAATCACAATATTTTTTGTATATTAATCAAAATCAAGTCTTAATCCATATGGGTATAGGTGTATTTTTCAGATCGTAATGTCATTTTTTATTGTTATTAAGAAACTTCTATTTCATTATTAAAATTATTCCAGTAAACTTAATTCTGAATATTTTTAGGATATTATGTGTTGCATCACCTCTTATTCACAAAAAAGAGTTATAGACTTGTGTTATCTGAGCTATATTCATACATAACCATCTATTATATGAAAGGAGTGTATTTTAGTGTATAGGGGCATCCAGTTGATGATCATCCTGGTTTGAGCAAAAAGAATATTTTTAAAGTTCATGCACATTTTATTTAATTTAAAATTTAGTAGAAATTAAGTTTATAATTGGCCAGTACATTAATGGTACTAAGTGGCTAGAATATTGATGATGATCAGAATGTTTTAATATCCCAGCATTATTGTTTTTATTGTTATATATTTTGATAGATTAGCACTTAATTTTGTGCATCCAAATTATGTTTAAATAATTACTCCAAGCTGGCAAGGATTAAATAATTAGGCTGGTCTGCAGTAGACCCATTTAAAATTTAGTCACAAGATTGACTGTTAATTTATATTATTGTTAAGCATTCATGATGATGAATGAGTTATACTTATTTATAATGCTGGTGAATTTATAGTTAATTATGCTTAGACTTAAGATAGTTAGCTGTACTGATCTCTCAGAGCCATTATGTATGTGCTCATGCTCATTACTTGATATTTAATTTATATTAAATATGGATAACCTTTACTTTATATATAACATTAAATTATATATTAAATATTATTTTAAATTTGTGTTGACTTGGGGTTATTGATGGTGAATGTCATCACACCAAGTCATACCCATTGATTTCATCCCATTGCAATATATATACCCCGTAGCTGTAGTGATGGGCACAACCAAGCCAAGCTAATTGAGGCTAAACAATGAGACAACAAAACGTGTGAAAGCAATAATCAAATAATAATAATAATAATAATAATAATAATAATAATAATAATAATAATAACCACTGATCTCAAATTGATTTAATAAATAAATATTTATTAATTAATAATTTCCTAGCTCAGAATAATAATAATAATAATAATAATAATAATAATAATAATAATAATAATAATAATAATAATAATAATAATAATAATAATAATAATAATAATAATAATAATAATAATAATAATAATAATAATAATAATAATAATAATAATAATAATAATAATAATAAATAATAATAATTGACTCATGAGACTGTAGTCCTCCCACCAAGGTGTACAGGCTGCCTTAAAGTCAAGTAAGTATCAAAGAGACATATTTGACTGCATAGAAATACCATTGAATTCCAATCCTTTAAGAATTAACATCACATCTCTATGATTAACTGTAATAATCCTATTTAAATAAAGCTAAAATAATATTCCAACTAAATATTTAAGAATAATAAGATTAAAATTTATTATAAGAATAAATTTATATTCTAATTTTAATTTGAAGTAAATCTTGTTGTAAATCTTTATTGTATTTTAATCTTTATCTCAGAGTTATCATATTACAGAAGGAGCAAAGCATAGGATATTGGATAATGAAGGGCAGTTTTATGGAAATCCAATAATCTAGACAAAATTTAGAAAAATGTAAAATAATAATATTATTAAACAAACTATAACAACTTTGCTCTGCAATATGATAACTAAACTGTAAAAAATAGTTACTATAAATCTTATGGAGTTTTGAATTAATTTAAGAAAAATCTCTATTATATTTTAAGAAATCTAATAAAATATCATTTGGATCATTAAAATACTCAGAAATCATCTCTCATGATAATAATACTAACCATCAATACTATAAATATAGTATAACTAATCATATAATGCAAATATTTAGGTAAAGTTTGTTATTTTCTTTAATAAGTAATTGGCATATGGATATCCAGATATAGCTCTGCTTACACACCTTAAAATAATAATAGGTTCTGTATCTGAATGCAAAATAAGTCTAATAATAATGGTAATGATTATTATTAGTTTGAAAAAAAAATTCTTAAGTTTACTATGAAATGAACATCCAGTGAAGATGATAACTCTTGTACATGATTAAATAAATCCTGATTTATTCAATAGTTTTTCTAAATCTATGATAATTTATAAACCAATTATCATACACTTCTTGACAAAACTAATCATTTCCATAAATGTAATATGCATATTAAATAGAATGATTTATTATAAGTGTGCAATAAAGTAAATACGGAATTTAATCAGTGTGTAATGAATGATAAATAGAAATATGGAAACATAAATAATGTTAAACTACACAATTTTAAATTCTACAAAAATCAATTTATTTAGAAAACAATATTTAGAATTTACAAATCGATATTTAAGTTTTATTTCATAACACCCAAAATATAAGCCATTTTCTATTAACGTGACTATTTACAAATTCCAATAAAATTTTATGGTTACAAATTTTCAAATACAATGAACAAGATATCAGTTTGGTAATATATCCATCTATCCAAAATGAATTTACCTAACCTTTTGTAGTAAAACTATAATTATTTCTTAATAACACTATATTTCAAAGTTGTCAAATATTTGAATTACAGCTGGTATAATTTAAATTATCATATTATATTTTTCCTTTGTACTTTAAATAAAGCAAAACAAACAATATAAAATATTGTTATGCCTTTGAGGATTCTATAAATTACTATTCACTTTAGTAACCTTTTTCATATGCTTATTCCTAAAGGTTACAGCCTTAGTAAATATTACTTAATATAATAATGTGCGTTTAATAAAATTTATTCATTTTAGTGAAAAACAGATTTTACTGTTTTTTTCATAATAGTTTTACGGTTACATTATTAAGTTAATCAAAAAATAATTAAACATATATGCTATTTTAATTGACTACTAATTATTTGATAATAATTAAACTTTTTAAAATATAAATTTTAAATACTATTTCATACACATAAAATAAAACAAGCATTTTGAACTAAAGAATAGCTTAAGTCATATCTCACATTAACATATAGGTTTAAAATTGGCATATAAGAATTACTCCTATCATAATACTTTTTTTCTAACAAATTCTATTTTTCACAAAATAGCAATTATTAAACATCTTTCAAAATTAATTCCAATTTAATTATTTGTTTCCATTGCTTTCAGGATTATTTTGCAAAATCATTATTATGCACTTGAATATTTAAATATTTATTATTAAATTTTGCTTATGTGTGATGCTAAATAACATTCATAACAGAACAAAATACTCTAGGTTATTTTACCTCTTAAAATTTGAAATAGACTAATGTTAAACAAAGTAAATAAGCATATATTAAAACAAAAATTAAAAATTACCAATAAATGTTATAATTCAATAACACTTGTCCGACGATGTTCCATTTGAATATAAAAATAAACTATCATTTACCACATTTCCGATAGATTTTCAAATATAGATAAACATATTATATACTAAATTATAGTATACCCACATATAAATTCAAAATGATAAATATTTTTTAAATATAACAATCCCAAAAAAATAAAATTAATAAAAGTTAATTTTCTTTTATCAAAAGACATCCTGAAATGTAAGTTTAACAGTGTACAGTAGCATTTTTTATTGTATTTATGATGCTTTGTAAATTCTATAAGAAAGCTTGTTAATAATATTTATTTTATATAAAGCACAGATAGTTAATTGAAATTAAATTGAAAGACTGCAAATCTTTCACACTTATTATAATACTTATCTGACAGCAACACAGATGTTATGATAGCTGTCTAGATAATTATCAAACTGTAAATACAAGACAGAGAATTTTACTTTACTTGTCTTTCTATATATCTAAGCCAGTTTGAAGTATCTAGGCTTAAAAGCATGAAGCTTTAAATATCTCCACATTTAACTCACTGAGTCTAAATTACAAACATACAATGCAAAATCCTACAATTTACTATGCAGTAGTTTTTAGATGTTATAACTTGCAGTAATGTTTGTAAATAATATTTATTTTATATAAAGCATAGATTAGTTGAAATTAAATTGGAAGACTGCAAATCTTTCATGCTTATTATAATACTTATCGAACAGCCAATCAGATGTTATGATAACTGTCTAGATAATGATCAAACCATAAATACAAGACAGAGAATTTTACAAGAAAAGGGCGGTCCACCCTTTTCTTTACTTGTCTTTCTTTACTTGTCTTTCTATATATATATATATATATATATATATATATATATATATATAAATATATATATATATATATAAGCCAGTCTGAAGTATCTAGGTTTGAAAGTGTGAAGTATTATAATAAGTGTGAAAGAATTGCAGACTTTCAATTTAATTTCAAATAAAGCTTGTTGTATTTTCTGATAAAAGATATTTCCCATGGGTAGAAGACGATGCATGGTCTGAAATAAATTTGCCTAAAGAACTTTTAATGTTTGAGCAGTAGATTATTTAATTAAAAATAATATATTTTTGAAAACTTAGCATTAAAGTAAGTTGAGAAAGAAGTAATAATTTATTTTCCAGTTTTTCCTTTTAAATGTGTGCATGTTTGTCAGAAAAACATCCATGTTTATCATGTGATATTAATGAATCAATCTGTGATTAATATTGAAGTGGGGTTTGTAAATTGATTAATACAACCTTGACCATTTATTAATCAAGAAGTCTAAAAATAAATTTAACTTTGAGATGTCTAGATAGTTAATTAAAATACATCAAATATAATCAACTTTATATTATTAAATAAAATTATTTATTTCATTTAAAGCAATATCTTTATTTAAAACAAATACTTTTCACTTTATTTAAGAATTCTTGAAAAATTATAATTAAACAGTTCAATATTAAAATGCCATTTATAAAATAGAATACTTAAAAAAAATCAACACTTTTAAAGATAATTCATTTTAAATTTACTTATCTTAACACTCACACTCATATATTTGCAAACATCTTGTACTAGGAAGTCATTCAAAAAAACTATGATACTTATTACAAGTCAATAATTCCTATTTTTATAATTCCCTTTTTTAAAATAACAAAATCATTATTTACTTAAATCCATTCAAAATACAATCTATTTTAAACAATTTTTCTTAAGCTAAATCTAACAAATCTTAATTTTGAAACGATATTAAATGAAATAACTAATATTTTTTAGGAGCTATGATTTAAATATGATTAGCAAACCTTTTTATTAATATAATTTAATATACATAAGTAAAAATTTATATAGCTTAAAATAGTAAAGTTTATTTAACAAAAAAGTTGTCTTTATTTAAGTTAATAAAATAAAAATTAAAGTACTATTAAATGTTTAATCCTATGTAAACCATATATATATATATATATATATATATGGTTTACATAGGATATAAACATTTCATAGGATTACAATATATATATATATATATATATATATATATATATATATTGTAAGAATGACCTATAATCCTATCCAGATTACCCTGCTAATGTCCATGTCAACACACTAAAACCATTTGAAAATAAGCTATTTGAAAATATGCTTAAAGATATATTACTAAGTACCCTATGATATACCCATGCATATATATACACACATGACAAAAGTTCAGTTTATTTTGACTAAACATAATATTATGATGAAGTAGTTTATTAATCATAAAAAAAAAAAGTATTTGTTGAAATCTTGTATATGTATATGTAGACTTAATTCAACAATGAGATTTTACCAATATATTAATGTCACGACTTATGTTTGTAACTCAGTAAACATAGCAATGACCCCATGTCAAATCATATGCAAATAATCCAGTGTTTAAAGAGAAATAATGAAGGAAATGAATGAATAAAGTTTTACTGTGCAATTTTACTATAAAATCTGATTACAAAATCTTAATTATGTGTACAACTAGGAGATATATGCAACAATTGATATACACTGTATTCTAAAAAAGGAAATCAAAGAAATCATTATCTAGGTGATTGAAATCAATAAGAGTATAAAAGCAGACACCATTCTTTTCCAATCTCTTCTGTTATTTCATAAAAGGCTGTGATAACTACACTCTGTTAAGATAATAAGATCAAACACAAAAAATGGAGGATTCATTTGAAAATCTAAGCTGAATTGTATAATTTTTACTTTGTAAAAATTAAAATGAACTTATAGTTAAATCCTGAAATAGAAAAGATTATTTATTTCTAGCAGTTACAGAAGAATTTAATTGATTTATTTTAAATTAATAATTTAAAAATAAAGGACTGTTGTTATTCAAGAAAACAAGTATACATCATTGATGTATAAATACAAGTTACAAGATAAGAGAGTTCTTTATTTTATTCACAAATTTCAATAATTAGTTTAAGGAAATTAATTCTTTTATATATAAGTTATCAAATAATGCATTCTTGCTAAACTATGTCACCATAGGATTAAAGCATTATTCTCCCAGTCAGTGAAATATGATGTATATTTAAGTTGCTGATATGCTCGATGCCTATAGAAGTATCAAACATCTCACTGTATATGACTAAATGGATTTGTGAAGGAAGCAGCTGTCAGACTGGAGACATCATTCTGACAAGGTATGCTGAAGGAGTCAAGTGTCAAAAAAGAATTCATTGGAATATAATGAAGAAAAGTTACAGACTTTATCCATAAGAGACATTATCACTACACTCATCAATTTTGATTAGGATTATTAAAGAATTTTTTTAAAAAATGTGTTTGTAAAACTTCATTCTATTTTTTATATATACTTGGAAATCTTTAATGTATCAAGATTAAGAACAGCCCAATCTGTTTAAAGTAGTATTGTATAGAAAGGTAAGAAAGGTTGCTAAGTTAGCCAAAGTTATTATTTTTTTATTATGTAAATACAATCTTGGTTCACTTTCCTCATAGTGACATTTGATATCAGACCATTACCATCATGTGATATGGAAGATAAGAGTTTATATAAGTACTTTTCATAATAATTTGCAGATATTTTTTAAAGGACTAAACTATTTGTTTACTTACTTTTGATTAACAATTGTTATACTTATTATTATTCTGTGTAAATGTCTAACCTTCTTATAAATTATTTTTTACTATGAATTATTTAGGTAGGGGGAACCAAAAAGATGGAATATTAATCATATACATTTAAATTTGGGGAACAATGTTATTATATATTGTACCAATATGGAATATTGGCACATAATAATTTTATTTAAAAAAATTATTAAAATAATCTTTCGTAAAAGAAAAACGTAAAATTAAATGTTGAAGAGTTTATTACAATTTGTTTTCGAAAAAGATAAGAGTCAAATAATTTTCTATCATTAGTTTTTGAAATAAAAATTAGAAAATAATTGATTAAAAGGGGGGAGAGGGAGTTTTGGTTAAAAAAGTTAAACTAAATGTTTTATAAAAGGAAGTAGCATTTATTATTATTAGTCGAAATATAATTTAAAGTTTAAAAAAATACAAATCTCTTTTCATTCGAATTAAAGAAAAAGTAATCTTAAAACCAGTTATATATGCATGTATATATGTGTGATTGTAAATAAATAAAAATGTATGCATAATAAATATTAAAATAAAATAAAAGAAGATTATCATTAAAAACACAGCAATGGCTATTAATTAAATATAAAACAACAGGATTAAAAAGTTTGTCTACAAAGGATTAGCTACTAATTAAAATTATATAAAGCAACACATTACATGGCTATTAATAACTAAGTGATCTTCGAAAACATGTTGTCAAAGGATTATCAATGGAATTTCGACAACAGATATTGCCAGAGGATATTACAAGGACAACATATCGCAGGTATAAATAGACCTTTTTTTTTAGCGGACAATGAATTGAGTCAGTTAAGTTTAGAGAGGACAATCATTCAGTCGAGTAATTGTTTCAGTTCAGATAACAGTGCAGTTTATTAGATATCCAGAAACAGAAATGCAGTGTTAAAAACCCATGGGAAACATATGCTTCTCCACAGCCTGAAGTCCAATGAAAACAGCAATATCTGCTCATGAAATAATGTCAGCATAACAACTTGGAAATCTCCATCAGTATCTAATTGTCTCCAATAATAATAATCATGAATAATAAGGAAACTCATCAAGGAAACATCCCAGCCAGCTGGAAATATTCTCACCTAAAGCAGTAACCAAAGAAAATGAAGTTCTACATCCACATCCAATATTCAGATATGGCTTATATCAGTTATTTTCTACTAAGATTTCCAAAATTCAAAGTTTGGTTATTTTTAATGTCTATGCTTCAGTTTCAATGTAACATGGTGGCTTTAACTCTAGACAAATTCATTCTTTAGTGCTAACTAGATTACTTTTATATTGTTAGTGACAATCACATAAAAACAGTATACAAAATCAATAAAAAATGTATCACTATACAATGAAATTATATTTTCATATTTTAAATGTACAGTTTTTCCTAATTTTAAACTTATCATTTGAAGAAATGCACACAAAAGGAATTCTAAAATGATTATTATTTGGGTATAAAAATTAAACATTTCATGAAAGCTCTGGTACTCATACACAATATCTTTGGATGATTGTTTACTTTGCTATGTACAGTTCAACATGTTTAATGCAATTGTTTCAGTACATTAATGTACGTTATTGAATGGTATACTCATAGTTCTTGTGAATTTTTTTCAAAAACACACTTTTGTCTGGTAATCTCAATTCATAATAAATAAAAACCCAAAATAATTTTACATGGTTATAAATTGAATATAAACATTTTTTTTAGATTATAGTTAATTTGTAAAAAAGAGATAAGTCAAAATAAAAATATATTTAAATTCAGCACAATTTTTTTTTGAAATTTTATTCGTATTTATTTTTATTTAATTTGACAACTTTTTTTTTTAAGTAAAAGCAAAACATTTACTCAACTAATATTATTAAAATTTTAATATATTTTCATATGTATTGTTAAATTTTTATAGAAATAAATTTATTTATTGTATAAACAGTAAACATGCATTATAGTTTTCAAAATACATATTTATCATACATATACATGTGTATAAAATCATATAAAATAATACATAATAAAAAAAATCAGTGGAAAAAACTATATGATTTTCAAAATATCAATAAATTAGTAAATAAAAGCTTCAATCGGCTTAGGATATGGCTGTCATCCCGAGTAACATTTTATAGTTAGAATTTTTTTTTTTAAATCGTTAAAATCAACACAGCATCAACATAACCAATTCCCATAATCTATATATAGTAATGCAGTTATATTTATTTAATAAATTAATCAGCATATTTATAAAATATGATTCTTTATTTTTTTTCTCAAATCATTTTTTACAGAGAAAAAGAAAAAAAAAATATATAAAAAAAACCCTTCCATTTCAAATAACTGAATGATCTGCAAATACAGATTTAAATTTATATATACACATGTGTAATTGGGTTATATATTTTTTAATATTTTTCATAATATAATGTGGAAAAACTAAGAAAAAATATTAAAACCATTTTTTTTCCATATGTCATAGCATCGGCCGGGAGGCGAATGCGCAACAACTGTCTGCAACCAACTGCTTGCTTGCAAGGCAGCTGCGCTCACCTCTTGGCTAACAACACTTGCCACCATTTTAATATAAAAATCATGTGAGTTTCTAAAAGCACATTACATATTTATGTTTAGGGGTGTATGTTATACATCTTATTCAGTAATAAATTAAATTTTTAATCTCAATATTTATTATATTTATGAATGAGAATATTTTTTGTAAATTAAAGACATTATATTTATTCTAAATGAATACAGATTTTTTTTCGGTTATTATTTTATATATATTTGCTTCATTGAAAGTAGATATTTAAATTTATAATAGTTATAATTGTTCTTAATAATTTATTTGACAATGATCAATAAAAAAAAAAAAAGAAAGTTTAAATATCTAATTTCTATCTAATTACTTTAGAAATAAAAACAAATTTATAAAATTTTCTATAAATGTTCTCTTAAATTTTTTGCAATTAATATAATTTTTTTTACATATTTAAAAAAAATATTTTTAAATATTTAGTATAATTAAATGAGTAAAAAAATAATTATGGACTGATTTTATCATAGAGTTTATCTTTTATTTTTTACTCATGTTCTATTCTATATTTGTACTTGCTTCATTATCATGCTATTTTTTGTTGAAACCTACTATAGGAAAAACTGTGATCAACTGCAAAAAGTGTATTAAAAGCAATTAAAAAATTCCATTTTTTTCTTTAGAGACAAGATTTTTAAAAATATTCCATTTTAAATTTATAACTGCATCTTTCTCATATTTTATTATAGAATTTAAAAAATATCATTTATTTTTAAAATATTATAGGGTTTTATTTTAATTAGCATTCATGTAAGACAATAATAAAAAGGAGCAATGATTATATTATTCTTTTGTTATTGTTTTACTCCTTTTTTCAAGAGACCGAATACTAACTCAATCTAATATTGAAACAGTAAGATATGCCTTGCAAATTTTAGTTTCACCTTGCCTTCCTTTTACTTACCCTCATGACTTATTTCAAACCCTAATTTTATCATATTGTGTGTACTGCACATATTTACTGAAATCTCGCCTAAATTTATGTCTAATGGGGTACCTGGGGTTTTTATAATAATTAAATTTGTCTTAATGGTTTTATTTTCACATATTTACGTATATATTCTTGTACAACAAAAGTAGGTCACACATTCTCATCTACACACATACTGAGATAATATTTTAAGAGTTATGAAAAATATTTTGTTGTTTAAAGTTTGTTTGTTTAAATCTGTTTATTTAGGGATATTATATTCCTTATATTTATTTTTATTTCATTTAAAATAATATCACGTTATAAATAGATTTTAAACATTAAATTAAAAAAAAAAAAGTTGTAAATAAATATTGTACTTCAGTTTTAAAAATCATACCATTTTATTTTTAAAATCAATAAGGGTGGCGAAAGAGAACAATAACAGCTAAATTTAACATGTTGGCACCAGTTTCACTAGTAGATTTTCTGTTAAGATTAAGATAACAGTTAATGAGCAAATTTAATTAAAAAGTGCATTCCTTGTTTTCTGATTTAATTGATAATTTTAATTAATGGATTTTTCCACCACAGGATTAGAATTGTATCATCAGGAAGCATATAAATAGGGCTGATTGATTATTGTTAGAAATTAATTATTAGTCTTATTCATATTGTGACAGCAAAAGTTTATTTCTGTTATTCTGAAAATTTTGATATTATTCATATTTTCTGATTTCTTGTATTTATTCACATCCTTAGACTTATCTGCTTGCTTTGTTAGTTTAAGTTTTAGAATTTTGAGATTTTAGAAAGAAACAAATCACTTTAATGGATTCTCAATGGAAAGTGAACTTTCTAAATCAAATTTTGAGATAGGTAACATTAGAATGACAGGGTAAAGGGCAATGGGCTGTCTTCCCTCGGGCACCAGCATCTTTGCCATCTGTCACTCACCATTCAATATCCTGTTATTGTACCAGCCAATCCTAACTGAACCATCCCAAATAATGCTTTGAAGTCTACATGCGGCTAATGAACAACAAATCTACAAACCTAAAAAAAATTAAAGTTGCCCAAGAACTCTAGTTTAAAGTTGGAAATGCCCATGGACTAATCCTTCAGAGTGAGGTAATAAAAGTTAACCGAAGATCTCGTGAAACTTTCAAGCTATAGCTATTCTTTTATTTTATATGTCATATTTATGTATTTGTTTTAAATTTTTTTAATGCATGCTGAACTTCTGCTTAGATTAATTTTCCTTTATGTATCCGTAAATGTTTTATTTTAATTCCTTATTATAATGTAAAATATTTTAATTAATTTCTTCAGGCATGTGCAAGTTACATAAGGAAGTTTTATAAATACTTGGTTGCTATATTAATTTATTAAACCACAAACACGCATTTCCCTCCCTTATTATTATATGATTTTAAAATGTATTTATTTTATGTGTAACATAATTTATATTAAAATAATTATGTTTATTTATCTAAGTTTCATTGAGAGCATGCTGGCTGTTAAAATATTAAATTTGAGAGAGAGCTATTCTGTCCATTAATGAACTGCCCTTTTACCAACAATATATTTTAAAATTAACTGTCTGTTGCTAGCAAATGTGCTGGGGTGTTGAAACTTTACTATTTCCCAAGGTCATCAACAGATGAATCTGTGCTCTGCTTATTCTGCTGTTCCCAGTAGCTTGCAATGTGAATGTTTACATGGAAATTATTTTACATACATCCCCACAGTTATGATGCTCCTGGAAGTGGGCCAGGATTGAGCTGTGTAAGGACTAGAAATGTCTCAAATAAAAGGTGAAATGCCTATCCAAACCCCAAATTATTTTATTTATTTTTATTTTGTAAAATCTTGGTATCAAAATACTGGACCCCATCCTCAGCATTATATCTCACTGGCACCACCATACATTCCCCTAGTAATTACTGTTAAATAAATTCTAATTATGTTCAGTATAGCTCTATCTTATAATTTCGCTCAACAATTCATGAGTGACTCTCTGTTTAATTTAAGATTTTTCTTTTAATTTTAAGTAGTTTTAGGTCATCAAAGTTCTTTAATACTTTATGTGGCTCACACATGCTTACAGTGTTTCTGTACTTTAGATACATTATAATAAATTATAACCCAAGTACGAAGTACCAGAAATGTTGTTTACTTTCTTTTATAGCTATCAAATTCATATAACTAAAACTATTATCTAATATCTGATTAATAAATATTATATTGAAATTCATTTCTTTTATTTATTCATCTGGGGTGCAATATAAGTTACATATCATATTAGGCTTATCTTGGGCACATATATAAGTCATTGTTAAGTGAACCTAGGGCTACTTTAGATCTAGAGACTCTTGCTTCTCCCTGATCACTGGAACTGGCAAGAAGTTATACTATTAGTAGCATTAAATACGTTGTAAAGGGTAGCTTACAATGCACACATTCCTAAAAAGAACAAGCCTAATTATTGAACCCAATCCATTTGGAATTTATATTAATAATGGGAAGATTATTTGTTTGTTATTATTACATATATACATATAATGTACAATAAATTATTGCTTTATAATAAATTTAATATGATCAATATTTTAGAAAGTAATATTGTATATATATATATATATATATATATATATATATATATATATATAAACTATTTGATTAATAACCTGTGATGTATATATATATATTTAAAAAAACTTTGGATATTAATTTATAATCAAATAATTTAGGGATAGCCTCAGGTTAAGTTAGGTGGCCATGTGTGACAATAAAACTGATTTTATTATTTAATTTTTTTTATCTGTAATAAATGAAATGTATTTAAACAATAGGCATTTAAAAATCTAAATGTATTTAAACAATAGGCAGTTTAAAATCTTAGCATTTCAGAAGATGCTCAGCATTTTATATAAAAATAGAAACTTTTTACAAAATCATTCTTCTTGTCAAAAAATATAGCAGCTATAACAATAGACAGGAGTTTAAACTAAAATTTAGAATGCTAAAATGGAGTTTTGCTTTTTCTTTTATTTAAATCATAAACATTTTTAAAAGTGAAGTGCTGTAAGTAAAAGTTTACCAAATTCAGAAGAAAGAAAGTGACATAAGAAGTAAGAATAATTGATAAATTTTGAAATAATTAAAGCATGTTTTGAACGTTGTTGGAGTAATTTTTAATACTTTAAATCTTTTCAAAAAAAATAACGAAAATTAATCTGCTCAAAATTGGAAAAGAAAGAAACATGAAATAATTTTCTTAATATATATATATATATATATATATATATTAATAGATATATATATATATATATATATATATAGAAGCACTTTTATATATATATATATATATATATATATATATATAAAAGTGCTTCTATATTATCCAATATAAATTTATGATTACAAATAATTATTGAATTGTACTTTAATATGAATATGGACTAAAGCAAAACATGATATTGTGCATCATGTTATTTCTTACAGCTGCATTAAACCTCTATTTATTTATTTATTTTTCTACTTTATTGTAAACATACAAGAAGATGCCTGCAGTCCAAAGTAAACAAGCATTGGAATACTTAATGGTGAATCAAATAAGGATCAAGGTGTTTACCATACATAACTACAGGAAATACCATTTTACCTATCTATCCTTGCTAAGGAAAATGATTTACTAAGTGAAACTGTTTTGGAGAACAACATGCCTAACTATAAACTACTACTACTTCCATTAGGATGATTTTTATGAACTTTGTTCCAATTACAATTTTTTAATCAAGAAATTAACAATGTAAATTTTTGTTTTATTTTTTTTAATTCTTGTTATCTGTTGTATTGATACACTCTGATGCTGAAACCTCATTCTTTTTTTAGAATTAGCAAAGAAGAAAAGGGGAATTATTCAAATTGATATTTTTATATTTTCATTGTAAATAAAATTTAGGTTAACCCACCTGCTTCACATCAAGTTATCCACATAAATAGTAAGGTAAGATTCTCTACATTTTTTTTATAGATTAAATTGCGACACTTATACAGAATACATATTATATGTTTTATTTTGTTGATTAACCTTATATATATATTTTCCAGTATATTTGACTTATCAACTAGTATTAATTTCTATCTCTATCATATATATAAATGGGGGGGGGGATTGTTAAATAGATTGTTAACATTTGTAAATATATAATTTAGCTAGCCAGCATCTCAATTATCTTAAATTACTAAAGTTTATTTTTCTATATAATTATGATTTGTAAAGAATGAGTGATAGATGGATTTCTACCATGGGGTATAAGGGTTGGATATGGAGAATCATTAATTAGTAAAATGGTAGAGGTTCACATGTGACACATGTACATATGATCATTATTATTTTTTTGTTTTTGTTTATCAGTACTATTGTTATTATACTTTATTTATTATTGTTAATAAATGTTTAAGAGTTTATATTTTTCCAGTCTCTGGTTTATTGAGTTGTCCTGATATTCCATAGTTTATAAACAATTATGCATGCACACACATCTATTTTTGTTATCATATAAAAGCTTGAAAATAAAATAAATATAATAAATGCTAGTTGTAACCTATATATAGGTGCAGGAGTTGCTGTGTGTATCTGTTCATACCTGTTAAAAGAGTCAAAAGCAATATTCTCTCTGGGCTTGAATATTAGAACATAATGGAATTGAAAAGGGGGAAAGTGGATGAACTAACCTAAATTGCATTTAATATTGTTTAATAGGGATAGAGTTAATCAATTAAAGTATATGCAATCATTGGTTAAGCCTTTCATCAGGTCTTCATTAGCATTCTCCCAGAAGACCCAAAGTCCGACCATAGTTAGATGCAACTTTCCCCCCTTCTAAGCCTGGTAGGTCTTTGCAGATTGTTTCATTAAAGGCAATAAATTAAAGCATATTAACTTATCCCACACCAGATTGCTACATCTGCATAGTATTACAGGATGCAAGTTAGTTGACCATTTGTTACATCTGGCACACCATTGTTGGTCTTGGCTAACTTATGATTGTTGATGTAGAATTTCATCTGTTATATCTGGTGCTAGCAACGTTCGGTCTAGTGGTAATCATTTTGTCCATTATATCTGGAGCCATCAACTTTGGGGTTCAATAGATAGGTGTACCATCACATATAGACTTTGTGTAAGTTGGTCATACATTGTGATTGAACCAGCTGATTGTTGAATCTGATCTATATCAGGTGAATCTTTCTGTCTATTATATCTGGCGCGCAATGTGTTAGGCATAAAGATATTACAGTTGATAGATGTATCCAAATGTATTTACCAATAGTTACATCTGGTATCCAGTGTGTTAGGTATGAATATACTCTAATTGTAAAGCAAGTCCAGCCATTGGACTGGTGGTTAAATTTTTAAAAAAAAAAATGTGTTAAGCCACATTTATTTTATATTTTTCTATCAACATAAACCCAAATGAACTAATATACACTTGGCAAATAATTAGCACTTTCATCTAAAATAACAGTAATAGTGATAATCGATCACATAAACTTGAATCAATTTCAATAAGAGATCTAAAGTATTGAGTGTAAATTGGAAATATAGAGGATTGGACAATAAACAGAGACCGATGATAAATAGTTAAATGAGTAATAAATGATACTAAAATAGTAGAGTTAGGCATGTAAAAGATAAATGCAATAGGTGGGAATGGCGTGATGCACTGTGCATGTGATTATTTATGGTTTCCTAAATAAATATTTTATAGCTTGCAAATAAATAAATATTTAATGATAACCAGAAGTGGTAAGCAATTAAGTAATATGGAATCAAAATATTTGGAAATAGGGAAAAATAATAGTGATAGTGAGATGGTAGATGATACTACCCATAATAAGGTGGAATCTACAATGATTCCGATACCTGGAGGGTCTATTCTGGAAGTTGAACAATCCCCACAAATGCAGGAAGGGAGTCAAACAGTTTCTCAAATGCAGATGATGCATCCTAGTGAGATTACTCAAGTGTATGAAGTGGTAGTAACTCAGGCTATGCAAGACCCTACAGCATTGGCACAACTAATCCAATGAATCATAGAGATGAAGAGTGCTATGAATAGTAAGATGGAGAATATGGCAACCAAGATGGAGAATATGGCAACCAAGGATGATATAAATGAAATAAAAGAAGAATTAAAGAAGGATATGAATGATATGAAAGGACAAATGGAAACAAAAATTGATAATGTGGAAATTAAGCTGTCTGAAGATATGGGACAACTTTCTCTAAAATTAGAAAATGTTCAAAAAACAATATTGATCTGAAGCAAGGAATGTTAGAGATGAAGAAGGAAATTGATGAAAAAAATATGAAATGCCAACAGCGATTAGATAATTTTAAATCCAGTGTCATGGAACAATTGAATGCAAAATATGATGAGGTATGTAAGAGTCAGGAAACATTAAAACATGAGGTGCATGTGAAACAGGATAAATTCCTAACCTAGGTCCAAGATGAATTTCAGGGGATTCAATCAAGAATAGAACAACTTTCCATATCACAAAATGATCAGGTTGAGTCATGCAACAAAATGCCAGTAGATTTGGATCAACATTTTAAACAAGCTGAGAGTAGAATAGTCAAAGGGGGGTGGACATGACCATGGACAAAGCCAATATAAAAAAGTTGGTAGGAAGTGCTCATGAAATAAGAGATGAAATTGATAGAATGGGTGAAGCCTTTAATCAGAGATTGGTAGTGCTCGAGTCTCAACTGTGCCAAGAGATGCTGACCAGTGGAGCAAAACATGATGAAATTGATGTAAGGATACACAGTAGTAATACAATAAGGGATAGTAAAACTCATCACCTAGAGATTGCCCTTAAGGACCCACAGAAGATAAGTGATTTTTCTGAAGAAACTCTCCTCCCATGTTGCATTTTGTCTGAGGTAGAAGATTATCCTCCTAACTTTAGTTTAGAAGGTTTAATTCCGGATAGTTATCAAACACACTATGATGATCACACATTGACCTTACCTGTAAATGCTACAGAAATCAACACGACACTTTACCATCCTGCAAAAGTGAATGCTATTAATCAATTTGTAAAAACTAAAAGTATTCAAAAGATCTACCAATGAAGCCCCCATTGAACACATCTGGAGTCTGAACCTTTATTTCTCTGTAAATAGAAACTTCTCAGAGGATGAAAAAATTATTGCATACAGCCATCTGAAAGGTGATGCACTGGTGTGGTGGGAGTCATTGTTTCAGGCCCCATCTACCTTTGATGAATATCAAATACTGCTGGTGAAAAATTTCTGGAATAAGGACAGGCAAGAGGCCTTATTGTATCAGCTATTCCAAAAGAAGCATAGGGCAGCACCTGGAGAAACCTTGATGAAGTTCTTCCACCATCAAGTTACAAAATTAAGAATGTTGAATACCTACTGCCTGAGTGAAAGTCAAATTATCAGAATAATAAAGAGGAACTTACCACTCAGGATTGAACAATCACTATTGTGTACCAATGTTAGGACCATAGAACAGGTGGCAGAACTGTTAACTAATATAGATATGAATAATACTAACCTGTCAATTAGGGCACTTGAAAAAAGGAAAAAAGAGGTTACTGTTAATGATATCTTTTATAAAAGGAAAAAAAATAATAATGATGTTAACCATTGGAAAAGGAAGTTCATACAAAGTAATGCACCCTATGTATGGTCAGCTAAAAGGAACCGAACAAATATTAGCAAAACAGGAATAAACCTTCTTCCTAGTCCTGAAAAATCACCAAAACCAGGGTGTAGTAATTATATACCAAAAATTCAACAGAAACTAAAGTGGAAGGGTACTTGAGGTTATGTTCCTCACCTCAAGAGACTGAAAATACCCTGAAGAAGCATGAAACAAATCCCTGATTGAGAGATTACTAATATGATGTGTTCATGGGAAGACAAAGCACCTAACTATGCTTTGAAGAGCTGCCCCATGATAGAGGTTTTGTTTGAGGGCTTACAAGTTAAAGCACTGTTAGATTCTGGTAGCCAGATTTCCATTATCTCAGATAAATTTTACCAGGAAATTTTGATTAAAAATCCCAAAATTAAAACCTTACCAATGGAATATATTCAGGATACCATGGCTAATAGTAAGAAAGCAAAACTTGTACAAAATTACAAATCTGGGTTAAAATGAAAGTTGGCCAAACAATCCCTTATATTGAGTGGCTTAATCCATGATGTCATTCTTGGGTCAGATTTCCTACACTTGAACACTTGTATTATTGATTTCTCTAACAAAGTAGTTAAGATAAATCATAAGGTCTTGGAGATGACATTACTTCTGAGATATGGCCACCCTGAAGTTGACTGTGTTATATCTAGTATCTTGGAGGCACTCATAGACAGTAAGCTTACAGAGTCCAACGTGTTTGAAAGCAAGGAGACATTGAAATTGAGATTTGTGATACATAAATTTAGCCTGATTTTTTTGGAGATACCAGGAGTGATAGAAGGATTTCAGCAAAGAATAAGATTAGTACATGACCAACCATTTTAATCCAGATCGTATCTTATTCCATACCAGTATCGGCAAGAGATAACCAAACAAATTAACAAAATGCTGGATTGGGAGATCATTTCCAAATGCTCTTTACTGTACTGCAATCCAGTCAACTGTGAAGAAGAAAGCTGGGTCAATGAGATTTTGTTTGGATGCTAGACAATTAAACAAAATTACTGTTTCTGACAGAAATATTCCACTGTCCATACACGAATTATTCGGGAGATTTGGAAACAAGAAGGTGTTTTCCACTTTCAATCTAACCTCTATTTATTGGCAGATCGAACTCCATCTGAATGATCACCAATATATTGCATTCTGATATGAGGGATTTACATACCAATTTTATAGGATGCCATTTGGATTGATAAATAGTGGTGCTGGTTTGATACGATGTTTAAATCAGACCTTATCTCCTGGTGTAAAGCAGATCATTATGATATATGTGGATGTTGTGATTGTCACATCTACCACTGTTGAAGAGCATTTTCAACACCTGACTATGTTTTTCCAGGAGTGCTTCGAGAAAGGCATCAACTTCAAGAAGAGTACCCTAATCTCAAACCAGGTTATCTTCTTAGGTCACATCATGGGTTGTAATGGGATAAAACCTCATCCAGACAAGATCAGTGCCATTCAAAACTTTTCTAAACTGACTAATAAAAAACAAATCCGATCATTTTTAGGCCTATGTAATTTTTACCATTGTTTCTACCAAAAATTCTCTGACCACATGGAACCATTATTAAAATTAATCAGGAAAGATGAGAGATGAAAATGGACTGAGGAGCAGGATCAGGCATTTGAGAATATTAAAACAGGGTTTTTAAAGCAAATCATGTTAGCCTTCCCTGATTTTAGAAAACCATTCATAGTCCAGATGGATAGTAGTGGTTTCGGATTGGGGGTAACATTATCCCAAATCCAGGAGGATGGCCAATCTGGGGTCCTCTACTTTATCAGCTGACTCCTGAAAGGTCCATAAATAAATTATACTGTAACAGAGAAGGAAGCACTGGCAATAGGGTGGGCCTTCCAAAAGTTTTGACAGATGCTTCTTGGATCAGAGGTGATAGTGATCACAGATCACAAAAGCTTCAAATTCCTGAACCACAGTTATCTGTCTAACAGCCTTCTAATTAGATGGAGTTTGCTGTTGCAGGAATTCAATTACACCATGCAGTATCGCAAGGGATCTAAGAATGTTGTAGCTGATATGCTTAGTCAAAACCCATGTGGATCAGAACAGAGCCGTTTATCGGTAGAGAATGCCTACATTACAAATGTCAATATGATGACTGATAGAAAAGTAAAGAATGATTTGGAAAACCTGCCTGAATTGTTACTTAAAGATAATAATTTAAACTTAATCATGAGAGCTTTGAAAGGAAAGAAAGTTTTGAATGTGTCAAAAGATCTTGATTTGTATAAGATAGAAAATGAGGTACTGCTATATAAAGTAAATAATATTACAGATGATTGGAGGGTAGTAATACCAGAAACATTGCATATCCCACATAAAATATATTCATTGTTTATATGGACACTACAGCGCCCATAAAACAGAGCATACTTTGAGAAATTGGTTTTGCTGGCCTGGTATGTGTATAAAGACATATTAAGGTCACTTCAAGATTGTCTAGGATGCCTTCGAGCCAAGGCAGTAAATCAAAATTATTATAATATTGCAAAATCAATATTACCTAAAGGACCAAATAAGATCTTGGTGATTGATTATTATGGGCCCTTACCCCCATTTAATAAGCAAAAATCTCTATTGGTCACTTATGATCTCTTTATTAAATATGTTTCTGCTTACCCAATACCCCAAGCTAATACCAGATATACCATCAAGGTATTAGACACCCTCCAATTTGTGAGGATAGGAAAACCCAAAACCATTTTAACAGACCATGATACCCCTTTCCTATCTAAACAATGGAAAAAATGGGTGGAAAGATTACAAATAAAGCATGTGCTCACATCCATTAGGAATCCACAGTCAAACCCTTGTGAACGTGTAATACGGGAGCTCGGTCATTTGTTCAGGACTTACCTAAGAGATGAGCATAGAGGATGGGTAAGGCAGATAGACTAGATAGTTAATTATATCAACTGGAGTGTGAATAAATCCACTGGATTCACACCCATTGAACTACATTTTAATCAATCAATTCCCATGTTGTTCACTAAATATCAACCTATGATTAGATATAAACAAAGTAGTATGGAAGAAAATGTGCAGAAAGCATATCTTCGATGGGTAAGTAAGGCTAATAAAAGGAACAAAAATAAGATGAACTCCAAATACTTTCAAAGTAGGAGATAAAGTTTTAATAAAAACCCCTCATATTAGTAAGGAAATTGAAAATAAATATAGTAAGTTTTACCATCTATATGAAGGACCTTACACAATAGTTAAACAATCGAGTTCTAATGTATTTTGGTTGGATATGGAAGGACAAGTTAGAGACACATATAATACCCAAATTATGAAACCATACTATGGACAATCTTAGTAATTATAGAATTGTCATACTCAACCGATGTGTGGAAAGAAAACAAAGAATGTTGATAAAAAAAATTAGATATTATGAAGTTAGGTTAAAAATTATGATGAGAATATTCCCTAATGGATGCCAAAGCAGACATTAGGATACTTTAGAGCCACTTTATTTAAAAGAGTTAAACCACACTAAGTGATGGTTGCTCCAATCTTCTGTTAGTCCTTAAAGGAAATCCAATAAGACTCAATAGGAGCAGGATAGAGGATAACAAGAAAAAATATGTGCTATCTGAAACAGGAACATTTTTATTAGTGTGCTCAAAACATAACCATCAGTAGTTTTAAAAAACAAACAAATCTATGTTTGAATCCCACCTTGCAAACTATTTCATGAGAGTGAGTAGAGAATAGAAAGCAATTTGTGTAGTTGAGTGTTAAAAACAGTAAAATAAGGTTTCACTACCCTTCTTATATTTGTGTAAAAAAAAACCCATCAAACTTCAAATCCTAATCTTGTGTAAGTGTTAAAATATTCATGACAGATTAAAATTCTAACTCTGTAAGGAGAGGGAGTTGTAAAGGGTAACTTACAAGCACATATTCCTAAAAAGATCAAGCCTATTTATTGAACCCAATCCATTTGGAATTTATATTAATAATGGGAAGATTATTTGTTTGTTATTATTACATATATACATATAATGTATAATAAATTATTGCTTTATAATAAATTTAAAACGATCAACATTTTAGAAAGTAAATATTGTATATATACATAAACTATTTGATTAATAAACTGTAATGTACATATATTTTTTAAAAAAATTGGACATTAATTTATAATCAAATGATTTAGGGATAGCCTGAGGTTAAGTTAGGTGGCCATGTGTGAAAATAAATCCGATTTTATTATTTAATTTTTTTATCCTCTATACTTACTGTAATAAATGAAATGTATTTAAACAATAGGCATTTAAAAATCTAAATGGATTTAAACAATAGGCAGTTTAAAATCTCAGTGTTTCAGAAGATTCTCTGCATTTTATATAAAAATAGAAACTTTTTACAAAATCATTCTTCTTCTCAAAAATATAGCAGCTATAATAATAGACAGGAATTTAAACTAAAATTTAGAATGCTAAAATGGAGTTTTTCTTTTTCTTTTATTAAATCATAAACATTTTTAAAAGTCAAGTGCTGTAACTAAAAGTTTACCAAATTCAGAAGAAAGAAAGTGACATAAGTAGTAAGAATAATTGATAAATTTTGAAATAATTAAAGCATGTTTTGAAAGTTGTTGGAGTAATTTTTAATACTTTAAATCTTTTCAAAAAAAAATAACAAAAATTAATCTGCTGAAAATTGGAAAAGAAAGAAAAAATGAAATAATTTTCTTAAATATATATATATATATGTAAAGTGCTTCTATATTATCCAATATAAATTTATGATTACAAATAATTATTGAATTGTATTTTAATATGAATATGGGCTAAAGCAAAACATGCTATTGTGCATCATGTTATTTTTGACAGCTGCATTAAACTTCTATTTATTTATTTATTTTTCTACTTTGTTATAAACATTCAAGAAGATGCCTATAGTCCAAAGTAAACAAGCATTGGAATACTTAATGGTGAATCAAATAAGGATCAAGGTGTTTACCATACATAATTACAGGAGATACCATTGTACCTATCTATCCTTGCTAAGGAAAATGATTTACTAAGTGAAACTCTTTTGGAGAACAACATGCATAACTATCAACTACTACTACTTCCATTAGGATGATTTTTATGAACTTTGTTGCAATTACAATTTTTTAATCAAGAAATTAACATTGTAAATTTTTGTTTTATTTTTTTTAATTCTTGTTATCTGTTGTAATTTCACACTCTGATGCTGAAGCCTCATTCTTTTTTTTTAGAATTAGCAAAGAAGAAAAGGGGGATTATTCACTTTGATATTTTTATATTTTCATTGTAAAAAATTTTTAGGTTAACCCACCTGCTTCACATCAGGTTACCCACATAAATAGTAAGGTAAAATTCTCTACATTTATTTTTATAGATTAAATTGCAACACTTTTATAGAATACATATTATATGTTTTATTATGTTGATTAACCTTGTATATATATTTTCCCGTATGTTTGACTAATCAACTAGTATTAATTTCTATTTCTATCATATATATAAATGGGGGGGGGGGAGGATTGTTAAATAGATTGTTAACATCTGTAAATATATAATTTAGCTAGCCAGCATCTCAATTATTTTAAATTACTAAAGTTTATTTTTCTATATAATTATGATTTTTAAAGAATGAGTGACATAGATGGATTTCTACCATGGGTATAAGGGTTGGATCTGGAGAATCATTAATTAGTAAAATGGTAGAGATTCACGTGATATATGTACATATGATCATTATTATTTTTTTATTTTTTGTTTATCAGTACTATTGTTATTATACTTTATTTATTATTGTTAATAAATGTTTAAGAGTTTATATTTTTCCAGTCTCTGGTTTATTGAGTTGTCCTGATATTCCATAGTTTATAAACAATTATGCATGCACACACATCTATTTTTGTTATCATATAAAAGCTTGAAAATAAAACAAATATAATAAATGCTAGTTGTAACCTATATATAGGTGCAGGAGTTGCTGTGTGTATCTGTTCATACCTGTTAAAAGAGTTAAAAGCAATATTCTCTCTGGGCTTGAATATTAGGGCATAACGGAATTGAAAAGGGGAAAAGTGGATGAATTAACCTAAATTGGATTTAATATTATTAAATAGGGATAGAGTTAATCAATTAAAGTGTATGAAATCATTGGTTAAGCCTTTCATCAGGTTTTCATTAGCATTCTCCCAGAAGATTCAAAGTCTGACCATAGTTAGATGCAACTTTTTTCCCTTATAAACCTGGTAGGTCTCTGCAGATTGTTTCATTAGGGGCAATAAATTAGAGCATATTAACTTATCCCACACCAGATTGCTACATCTGCATAGTATTACAGTCTGCAAGTTAGTTGATCATTTGTTACATCTGGCACACCATTGTTGGGCTTGGTTAGCTTATAATTGTTGATGTAGAGTTCTGTCCATTATATCTGGTGCTAGCAATGTTTGGCGTAGTGGTAATCATTCTGTCCATTTATCTGGTGTCATCAACTTTGGGTCTTGATAAATAGGTATACCATCACTTATAGAATTTGTGTAAGTTGGTCATACATTGTGATCAAAACAGCTGATTGTTGAATATGATCTATATATCCAGATGAATCTTTCCATCCGTTATAACATTATCACATAGAAGGCATTGTGGAGCTTAAGACTTTGGATTTGACCTTGGGGCTTTCTGGGAGGTCACTTTTCCTAGTGTTGAGTTCAATATCTTGGGTTTAAATTCTGAAGTGTGTTAGCAAGATAGATGAATTTTGATCATTACATTATATGTAGACAAATATCAAAAAAGGCTTCTGTGGCTATATATTTTTGTCTCCATGAAGTTATTTCAAAAAGTGATTATATGTCTATTTTGTTTTTGACATATCCAAAAGACCAATCGGTGAAGAAGAGTTATATTCTTTGATCTTAAATATTAAAATGTTTTAGTTAATATGATTTCTGTAAAAACTTTTTCAATGTTACTAATTTAATATATATATTTTAACAGTCAATGAAAAGAGCCTTAAACGTATCCGCACTACACGGGTGCCATCTAGGCATTTGAACCTAGAAAAATTTATATAATAGGCAGATACGTAAGTTAAGATTCAAAAAATTTTCTTATATATATTATTCTGACCATTTGCCCAAGGTCACTAGCTCATAGAGTAGCAGATATTTTAAACATTTATAAGTTTCAATAGATTTCTATTCTCAAAGTATATATTAAATATTTAGAACAATAAAATAAAATAAGCCACTGCCAGTAATTAACACACAAAAAATTTTTATTAACGCACATTTAAAATTGAGGAATAAATTTATTTTTAGATTTTAACATTAATATTTTTTTTAAAATTTAAATTACTACTTTAAATAGATCGCACAGATGGATATTTAAATTATATTTTACTTTAGCATGTCGAACATAGATAGTCTACATAGATTTTTTTTCACTTAAAAACTTATCAAAACATTCATTCAATCTCAGACTAAAAGTTCGTAGTCAACCCAATGCCTGCTTCCAGATATATAGTCGCAATCGTTGCAATATGAAGATGCTAGCATAAAACCATGCAGACAGGAATGTGCATCTGACAGTGTGATATTATTTGAAGGAAATGATCCGTGTCTAGAACAGAAAGGTGCATCTGTCAGACTAAGGAATCATGTATACATATATTTTTAAAGAGTGCTACTTATGGGGGGAGAGCGGTCTTTCTGCCGACTTATAAATCCCTGTCCATAGACCTAGAAGGGGTTAATGGTGCAGGAAATACATCTGCAACCATTGCAATGGTATGACTGCCTCTTTGGGGTCATGCATTCAGGTGGTCACGTTGCCCTGTATGCTAAACATGCTTCACATTACATTAATATAAATGTCTATATATCTCTCCACTAGCACTGACACAACCACGAAACAAATAGCCTGAAATTAAAATCCCTTAAATTAAACATAAACGAATTTAAACATAGTTATTAATCTTTATCCATGCAGCTATCTACACCCAACTTTAAATTTAATACATTTTAGTTAAAACATAATACACACACAAAAAAAATGAAATGGAAATGATTGCTTAAACATCTACATAAAAATATCAATAATTGAATTTGCATTCTTTAAGTCAGATAAGAGTTCTTATTTTCAGTTATTAATTACTTGCAATTTTAGGAAAGTTCTTATTAGATAGACACAATAGTTCATACTTTACGGATTTAATAGATTGAGAAGTCAATCTTTGTGATCACTTTCGTAGATTTTGTCCTTCTTTGAAATGAAACTGCAACTTGCTATGCATTTGGTCAGGAACTATCATCCAGAGGCCTCAGCTGGTTTGTCCGGAAAATTAAATTTATTGCAGACTTCCACATCGTGAAAATCTGCAATATAGCTAGTTATAACAATCTATTCATAGTCAGCTCTAAGATAACAATTATAATAATAATTTGGCTTTTATATTTTTATTAGTCTCTTATCATTAGATCTTGAGATTCAACGAGCAAGACGTCACTAATCCTCTGGTGTTTCAATTACGGTCCATGCTGACATTTCTGGTGTTTGCATTGGTCCTTTAATTTCTTTGTACTCTCTTATCTGACCCTTTAATTTATTTTAAATGCCTCAAGGCCCAGTTTGTTTTTAAACAATCATTTAATTAATAAGACAATCATTTCCATTTTCTAAGATTATAGAAATCAACATTATTTCTATTTCCAAAAATATCAAATCTTTATATCTTTACTTTTTTTACAAAAAAAAAACTTTCAAATATTTTTTTTTTTTTTTTAAATAGTTTTTAAAGTTGCCCATCATGCGATCTATATATATTAAACAACTTTTAATTTTCAGTTTTTAAGTTTTTTTTCTTTTTAATAAATCAATTTTTATTTACGATCTTTTTATTTTCATGTTAAAATAATGTAACGGCATATATTCCGTTACATATCAGTAAACTTCCCCAAAAACAAAAACATTAAAAAAAAAAAAAAAGGATTTACTTAGTGCTAGTAATGACGTTACACAAATTGATTATACTAAATTTTTTTAAAAGGACAAAACTTTGGTTATTAATGAAAAGACATAACTTTGTTAGTAATTACAAAAAAAAAATGCTGACTATTCTTTTATTTTCACCCCAGCTGAGATTACACCTCCTCCCTCAATAGTTCCCTTTTCCCTACATTTCATTTTTAACTTAGGCAAGTCAAAGAAGTTACGTGATTTTAGACTTTTTTTTTAAAATTATGATTTATATTAATTATTACGTTTTATTCCTCACATTTATTTCTATAAATACGCAATTTTCTTTCTGGCAGTACTTTTTACACAAAATTCAAACTATAACTTTACGTTAATACAAAACATATATCTATACTCATTACAGAAAAATTATTATGGGCTTCATTTTCAAGGTACTCTTGGTTTATTAAATATCGGACTATAACTATACGTTAATACAAAATATATACTTATTTCAAAAAAATATTACTGGCTTCATAGGTACTCATGGTTTATTAATATCAGACTATAACATTACGTTAATACACAAATATATATACTCATTTTTAAAGAAAAATCTTACTGGCATGATTTATTTTTTAAAGTTCTCAGGGCACTCGTGGTTTATTAAAAGATCGTGCCACATTGGGAGACCACTTTAACGATCGGGGGGGAAGGAGACTTAACATAATCTGCACTACAGGGTGCCACTAGGCATTTGAACCTAGAAAATTTACATAGTAGGCAGGTACATTAAGTTTATAAAAATTTTTTTCTTTTAATTTACATATTTGGATTCCGATCGTTTGCCCAAGGTCACTAGCTCATAGAGTAGCAGAGATTTATAACGATCCAAAACAATAGTGGAGTCAGCAATCTACGTATCTGCAACTACCAGGATGCCATCTAGGCATTTGAACTTAGAAAAATTTATACAGTAGGCAGATATGCGCTGTTAAGATTCCACTTTATTTTATATTTTGGTCATTAGCCCATTGTCACTAGCTCAGTGAGTAGCAGAGATAATAAAATATAAATTTTATATCTTAAATATAAAAGAATAAAAGCCACTGCCAGAAATTAACACATAAAAATATTTATTTATGCACATATAAAATAACATTTAAATTTTGAGGAATAAATTCAACATTTTAGATTTTTCTATTAATCTTTAGTTTTACATTTAAGTAAATTACAACCATGAGTTTAATATTTATTTAGTGAGTCGAGTATGAATAGACTACATAGATCTGCATTTGAAAAGAAAATATTCTTCCCTGATTTAACCTTAGGCAACAAATTTCGCAATCAAACCGGTGCCTATCCATCTGATACATTTATGTATTCAATGTAGCATGAAAATATGACAACACAAAATACTATACTGTCAGGAATGTACATCTGAACAGCAAGTAGAATTAGAGAAAAAAATTGTCTCTCTACCAACCAGGAATGCTACATCTGTTGGCAAGTAGAACAATAAACATAAAACTCCATAGAAATGGACTGTGGTCCTTTGCCATCTTACAAACCCATCCATAGGCAAACAGAAGGTGTGTGGTGTATATATATAATCCTGCCCATAGCGGATCTCATACTACATCTACAATTACACAAATATATCCAATCCATTGAACCAATTCAACTACGAAATGAATAACCTAAGATTACCCTCCCTTAATATAACTTTACAAAACTATATAGCCATTCATGCCCGACTTAAATTTAACATTTAAATATGTTCGCCCAGATTATTTTTATACAATTTGTTTTATAATGTCGAGTATAGATCGGCTGCATAGATTCCATGGTCAAAAACATTCCAAATTAAACACAACTGATCAAAATACAAAGTCAATCGATAACGTCAATTGCTGAGGGAATACAGGAGACCCTTTGGTGTTCATCATAAGACATCGCAGTGACATCGTTGACTTATATATTCTAATTGACTGTGAAAACCACAACATAATCAACCACTAACGAATCTATGCAACGTCTATATCCAACTTAAATGTAATGCATTTAACAATTTCTACAATAAATATTACTACAAATAAAAATAATAAAATGGAAATGATTTTAGCAAAACTTAACTATATAAATTTAAACAATCAATTATTAATTTGAAAATCAAATAAGAGTTCATTTTAAAATTTAAATTAGCTGAATCTTTAAAAAAAAACAATGACGAAAGTTCTTAATTACTTTTTTTTGTTGTTGTTAATTCGTAAAGTTAATAGCTCATGCTAGAAGAGTTCAGGTTTTTGCTTTTAATTCCCACGATGCCTCCATTGGAAGATAATGTTCTGGAGATGGCAATAGCTGGTTCAAGGTATCACAGTCTTTTCATTTTTTTTTTAAATAGAGAGTGTGGTATGTGCGTCCTACCACATCTCTCAAACACAAAACGCTGGAACTGTCAGAAAAAACTGTATTTCCCTTTTTATATTATCCACATGGATTCAATCAACAAAACATCACTAATCCATCACTTTCATTAGGGTCCAAGCCAAGGCTTAGTGCTTCCATTGGTCAAGCTAATTTCTCTTTATTTTCTTATCTATCTTTCATCAGATCATTTTAATTATACAAGAGCCCAAGGGCCAGTTTGGTTTTCGATAATTCATAAACAATCATTTCCATTTACAGATTACATTAATTAATACCTGTTTTTATTTTTAAATCTTGTACTTTTTTATAAAAAAGTACGTTCAAATACTTATTTGTTTTTTTAAAAAAAATATTTTTAAAGTTTGGCCTCTGTGCGAATGTATATACGTTTAACAAACATTTTAATTTTAGCGTTTAGTTTTTTACTTTTATTTGCGAACTTTTAAGTTTTTATTTTAAATTAATGTAACGACATATTTATATATCGTTACAATATATATATATAATATTTTTCTATGTATGCATTGTTTGTATATTCTTGACAAATTGGGATATATTTTCTTTCTACTTTATTATCTGTCTGAGTACACATATATAACAAAGTGAAAACTAAAATTATATGTGTGTGAGTCTATTTCAGGAATTTAATATAATACTAACAATTGAAATTAGAAGATATTAGTAATGGACCATCCCAAGGTTAAATGAGTTTTGTCTATTAATTTTTATAACAGCTATTTTATCCTAAGTTTAGAGTTTAAAAGATATATTCTACTTCTAACCCAAATTATTATAGTCTTTTAAACTTAGGCAACTGTAAGTTGAGGCCATAAAAACATTTCCTTAACATTCTGCAAATAATAATTCATCCTTACCAGAGAGTTGTATATGTTAAATTAAATACTTTTGTGAATTTAATATGATGTTAATAATGGAAATTAAACGATTATATTATTGAAAAAAACACAATACCTTTGATACTGCCAGAAAAACGCCAATTACCAATTAAAAGTTCTGAAGCTAGACAATTATTTTTATTAACCTACATAATAGCTCTTTTGTTCTAAGTTTAGAGATAAAAAAAGATTTTCTACTTTTAATACAAGTTATTATAAAGATTTGAAAACAGTCAGCTATTTTTATAGGTATGAATGAGATAGAAGACATATTCTCCAAATAATTCTTCATCTTCTTTAGACAGATCCGTACAGGTTAAATTAAATATTTTTAGGAATTTAATATGATGTCAACAATGAAAATGGATGGGTTCCTGGCAAGTCAAAGCTAAAAAGTTATATATATATATATATATATATATATAACTTTTTAGATTAAATATATATATATATATATATATATATATATATATAATCCTTTAATTTTTTTTAATATAAGTTTTAATAATGTTACTATATTTTAAAAATAAGAATTGTAATAAGCTAAAATTGGTTGGTAGAATAGATAAAAGCAACTAATTATACAAATAAAACTGTACATTGAGAGATATTATGGTTTAAAAGCATATACTTATTCAGTATTTAAGTAAAAAAGAATTGTTTGATGGGAGGAGTAAATTGTAAACCTTATATTTGGTCCAGATAAAATTAAACATTTAATAGTACTTTAATAAATATTTTATTAAGTTAAATAATGACAACTTTTTTGCTAAACAAATTTTACAATTTTATGCTGTATAAAATTGTATTTTTATATCTAAATTATATTAATAAAAGGTTTGCTAAAGTGTATTTAAATGATAGCTTAAAATGGATCATATCTTAAGTGAATTTCAATAGATAAAATTTTTATTTTAAAAAAGGGAATGATTAAAATATTAATTATTAACTTGTAATAAATTTAATAGTTTTTTAATTGCTTTCTAATTGTTGTGTGTATGAATATATAAATGTGGACGTTAAAAGAGAAATTTAAAATGATTTTAAGTGATAATTATCTTTAAAAGAGTAATATATTTTATAAAGGAGTATTTTAACATTAAATGGTTTAATCATAATTTTTTAAAACTCTCATTAAAAAAATGAAACATTATTTTAAATAAAGTAAATAATTTTGGGTTAATAATTAAAATAAAATTAATTACATTCCATTTTGTTTTAATTAGTGTCTAGACATCTCAAGGTCAAATATATATTTTAGATGATTTGATTAACAACAAGTCAAAGTTGTATTAATCAATTTAAAAACCATGCCCCATTATCAATCACTGATTGATTAAGATCACATAATAAACTTTGCTGATTTTCTGACATGCACACACACATTTAAAGAAAAAACTGGAAAACATTTTTTTTCAATTACTTTTTAACTTAGTTTAATGCTAAATTTTCTTTTAAGGGATATGTTTTTTAGTTAAATAATGTACTACCAAAATATAAAAGTCATTTAAGCAAATCTGCTTTGAACTGTGCATGCTCTTACTATTATGGACTCTATCTTTTATTGAAAAATACAATAAACTTTATTGTTTCAAAAGAATCTCCAAAGTGTCATAAATATGGGAAAAATATTACTATACACTACTAAGATGGAGAATTCATACATATGTTTATTTTACCATTTCTATGATCTTTTAGCTAACTTGAGACTTTTTTTAAAAGTTTATTAACATTTCATTTTTAAACGTATTAAAAGTTATATAAACTAATTACAAAGATTAATGGAATTGCTCTTATATTCTATTAATTGCTTTACTTTAAGAATAGTCACTTATTTGCAGACAATTTTAAAATGTTTTAAAGCATTAACTGATGAGATATTTTTATCAAAAGATGTCTTCAAAATTATTAATAGGTACAGTTATTAAAATGAATACTAAAATGTATTATTTCAAAAGTGACATAAAACCAAAACAGGAAATAAAACATAATGATTTTAGAAGTCTTCATTCATTTAAGATTAAAGATAACTCCATTCCTGCTTATCCTTTTACTGTCTTACAGAAGATGTTATATAATTACAGTTCATCTAATATGAATAAAATATTATGTGGGAATTCAAGTAATCACTTATTCATCTACTTAAATATAATTTATTATTGTGCAGAAAAGGAATACTTTAAATTGCTTCATTTATTAATTCTGTTAAACTATTGCATGAACTTTTATCACAAAAATGTTATATTTGCCTGCTTATTGAAAAGATTACATGTATTATTTGTTCTGCTCATTATAATTCATTTATAAAAAAATAAAATGTAGACAATATTTCAAGAAACTCCTGTTCTTATTGATTTACTACTTATGTGTTAAGAAATCATGTAATATTTCATTTTATCTTTATGAAAAATGGTCAGACTCCTAAGATAAAAGAGGTACTTTAATTTTATTTGAATGAAAGAACTCACCAATTTGCAAGCTTATTTAAATGGGCTAATTTAGTGACTTTTGTCCAAAAATGATATGTTTATTATTATTATTTTATTGTATTGATTATTTATGCATTATTAATTTATTATTATTATTATACTTTGTATTATGTTGGATATATTTGATAATGTACATGTTAAAGTGGGAATTAGTACAAGTAAATTTCCAGATAAAAGTGTTCTATATTGAAATCATTAAGAGTTATCAGAATTTATAGTCCACTATTATTAATGTGAATTAATGTACACAGGTTAAAAGTTTTTATATGCTTAGTGTGTATATCAATGTATTGTTTGAAGTCAGTGTGTGAATTAATATAGTTTTTAATTCTTAGTCTATGATATTACTTCACAATTATTTTTATATTGGTTTGCATATCTCTTTAATCAAAGTATATATGTTTACATTCATAAGTGTGATCATAAATTTAATGAATTGAGTTAGCAAATAGATAAGTCACAGGAATAATTAGAAGTCAAATTTAACAGCGTAGATAATGAAGTTAGTCCACTAGAGGGAGCCTGGGACTCCAATTTACTCTGTTACAAGCTCCCAGTTTTATTCACCAAAGTTATAGTCCAGTTTTGAATTCATAGAAGAAAAGTTTACCAAGATGTAAATGAATGCCTGTTTTATTATTTTTTATCTTTACAAGAAACTTTAAATCAGTTTTCATTCAAGAATAATTGAATTTACTATCATTCCATTGTATGCAAATAGCTGCCATTAGAAATAAGCAAAAGCTATGTTAAGTAATTCTTAGAATCATTAGAGTAACATAAATCTTTGAAAAATAGTTTTAAACAAAACAAATAATTCTAAAAAGAATAGAGACAATAGAAATCCTAATTTTATTGATAGAATAAAGAGAGAAAGCATTTGGTTATCAAATCTCATCGAAAATGTTGAAAATAAAAATGTTTACAAAGATAGTTTTAAGAACTTCATCTTTGCATCAGATATTAATAATGTTAAACAAGTTTCTATGGCTTAAAATCAGCCTGGGAAGACAGAAAACAGCCTAGGGAACATTATAGATACAAAAATTAATAACAAAACTAAGGAAAAAAAGAAATTCCAGTGTTAAATTGTTAATAGGAATAAAGTTATGATATTGCCATGTCGAATCAGAAGTTGCTGAATGAGGCAAATCAGTGCAGGTCGAATAAATTATTTTGAATTTTAATTCAAACCCAGTTTTAGAATTGAACATTATAGATTATGACTTAAGATATCTTCCTGCACAAAAACCAAGTTTCTCTGATAATCACAACAGAAGTTATTAGCCCACTTCCGGTGTGATTGGGGCACCACAAAAAATAAATATATTTTTTTCAAATCAACACAGAATTACAACAAAATGATTTCTGAGGTAAAAAACAATGATTTAAAGGCAAAATTTAGTACAAATGATGTTTTAGACCTAAACAAAGACATTGAAGCTACAAATGATTCATTTTTTTTTGATTCAACAATTATTGACATTATTCTAAAGTTGAACAACACACTTTCAGATTATACAACTGAATCCTTGATTACTAATCAAGACCTAGAATTCAGCCAAAGAAGCAGAATCCAATTAGTATCAACAAATAAGAATCAGGGTGAACCCTGAAGGACTTTATAGTTGAGTGGGTTGAACAGGTATTGTGAACAGTTGCAGACACAGGAGATTGATAATGATTACAAACAGACTTTCAGCTCTATTGACCTAAGTGTGCAAGGTGATATGGACAAATGGTGTGTTCTCATGGTGTGCAAATAAATCTTGCTTGATTCCAGACTACAATGAATCAACTGTTGTATTGGGGGGCACAGGTCTGCATTCCTCTTCTTTTTCTTGGTGTGGTGGTGGTGGTGGTCATGAGGGGCTTGGTTCCTTTGTGGAGGTGGTCAGCAATCATTTTCAAGCCAAGGGATACCTGCCAGGTAGGAGAAAGTCACTGCTCTCCATTGGACTTTGCCCTGAAAGGCTGCTGCACCTCCTTGATGGATTGTTTATTAGGACAGTGTTGATTTGATTTCATTATTATTTTGTTTCCTTAGTTAACTTTAGAATTAGAGCATTTATAAGGTGGTTGGTCTGTTTGGGGCCACTGCTAAATTTTTGTAACTTTGATGGAGTTTTTGCTGTAATGATTTTGAGGGCCCAGGTCTGCACTTTCTTTTTCTTTCTCTGAGGTAGTGGCAGTCATTAGGGGCCTGGTTTATTGTTGCAGGTTGTTGACAATTATTGCTGCTACATGGAAAACCTGCCAGGAGGGTACCTGGTCAAAGACTTAGCATGGTTCCTGCTCTGGTCAGCTGCTGTGCCACCTTGATAGGTTGGTTTTGGGCAGTGTGGATCTGCGCTTATTACTTGTTAGTTTTTCCCTAGTGGGCTTTATTTTGGGCAGGTAGACCGAATGTGGTCCCTGCACATTTGAACTGTTAATTGGGAGACAGAGGTACCTAGAATGGTCTTTATATGGCTCAGCTGCAGGTTGAGAGTTTATTGTTTAATGGATTTGGGTCTTGGACCTCACTGCCTGTTGTGGTGGTTGGTGCAATGCTGGGTTTGTCCACCTATTCAGCTGAAGCATTTCGGTCTTTACTTCAGGCCCCCAGGGGGAGGATTATTGGGTGATGGACAACTTCTTGGTGGCTGGACCATGCTGATCCATGTATAGATACCAATGTACAGATACACATTAAACAAAATTATAGTAACCCTTTTATGGATGTAATTGTTATTGAGTGTATGTACCTTTTATAAACCTGATCAATAATTGTTTTATCTTGTAACATTGAACACTTTGTAATCCTCAATGGGTAAGTGCACCTGAAAATTTTTGTAATCTTTTGACTAATAAAGGTTACTTTTGAAAGATAATGAAGTTAAAACTTGTAAAATTGAGTATTATAAATTGGAAAAAATGTATTTTAAAATTGAACAAACTTATAAGGATGTTCAGGAAATATCAAGTTTAGAGATAAATGATATTAGAAAGGACTTGAAAGATATTCAGTGTTATATGTAGATAGAATGTAAAAAAGCAAAAATAAAAAATTATAAAATGTCAGAACAAGTGCCTTTAGAAACAGTAACTATGGTGAAAGGTTTGAAAAAGTAGAAATAAATTGTTCTGATGATTTAGTAAAAATAAAGTATATAAATGCGCAGAAAAGTTTACATATGAAGCTTTCAAATGTTGAGCAGATGCAAAAAAAATGAAAAAGTTAAGACTCAAGATAGTAAAAGAATTTTGATGAATTGTGGCTGAATAATAAATTTAATTTCAAAGGAAATGAAAATTTGGAAAGTAAATCTGAGGTCAATATTAATCATAGACATGTAAAACAAGTATGTAAAAACATATACTATAGGGCAAAGAAAAGGTGGAAAATAAGTATTGAAGAAGTCATAACTATAATACTGAAAATAGATGATATATACTATAGGAAATAAATTAAGCAATTATTTTTGCCTAAGGAGTGAAAAGGTTGGATTGAATGACAGGATAATTTGTGTTCAATTAGGAACCCACATTCGAACCCATGTAAAGAGTTATGTGTAAATTGGGTAGATTGTTTGGGGTATACCTAGGGAACAAGACTGTGTTTGAATGAATAAATTAAAGGATTTAGTTTGTTATATTAACATAATATAAAATGAATTTACTAAGTTCACCCCAATGTATTTGCACTTTGAATATAGAGAGCTTATATTAATTAAGACTCCATTACCTACTGTATCTAAGAAGAGATAGATTATGGTAATGATTTATCAAAGGCTAGTGAAAATTTGAGAGAGATGGGATAGAAAAGAATTACCCAAACCTCTCATATTTAAATAGAAGATTTTGGGTTTGGAAAAGCTCCCCAAGTCAGTGACAATTATAATTTCAAAAAGTTTTTGAACATATATGAAGGACCATTCCAAATAAAAAGAAAAGTGGGGAGAATGCATTTCTCAGAGAAACCCCTGCAAGTGAAAAAGGTACCTTCAATGCCTAAAGTTTAAAAACAGTGGCACCAACTGAATAAGTAAAATATATTCAATAAAGTTACATTATTATTTTTTATGATTTTGTTATTTAAAATTTTGACCCATAGTAGTTGATAATCATATAAAGACATGTATAAAGAAAAAGATAAATGTTCATAGTTAAAATACTTTTAAAATTTTAATTATATATTATGCAAGTAATATTTTCTATTACACCTTATAAAATTAATTAGTAGTGATGAGGAATTGGTTTGATAAGTTAGAACTATAAAATGTAAGGTTTTTGAAATTATCAGCATGATTAAGCCCTTTTATTTGACAGAGTCGGCAGAACTACAAGAAGTGTGGGAAAAATCCAAAATATTATGAAGCTCTTTGGAGATGTAAAATACAGAAATATATTAATTTAATGGAGCAAATATAGTATGTAATGAATGTGTATGGCTATTAGATATTAATTAGTGATGTTTGACTTTATGAATAGAATTTTTTTATGAGATATTTAATTTCCATGAAAGAAATACTAATTATTATATTGCCTGACCTTAACTTTAAAATATTATTAAGGAAGTTACTGAAAATTTTAAATATATAAAAGATTAATTTTAAATCCAATATAAGACTAATTATTATAAAAAAAAAAACAACCCTAAAGATGTAGTTGTACTTTATGGTACATTGGTAGTAGACCATGAATAAAAAATACACACACACACACATATATATATATACACTAAGAGGTAAAGATAAAAAGAAAAATAAATTCTGTATTGTTTTGATGAGGATAGTGTATTTGAAATTTATTAAGTTGACTTTTTAAATAATACGTGAAGATGAGGAAGATGTAGGAAATAAATGTTCATATATTAAGGCAAAGTAGTTTATTGTTTAAAAAAAGAAAGGAAAAAGAGAAAGGAAAAAGTCTTTTATTTTTGTTTTGTTGGTTGGGAGGTATTGTATCTGCCCAGATTAGAGCTGTATATTACAGTATATATAAATAGTTTATTGATTTTACTTAATTTCATTTGACTTGATTTATGGATAATGGAGAGGTTGCAGTATAAATATTAACGGTAACCTAATATTTTAAAATATTATCATTGTTTATTATTAATATTATTATCAAATTATAAATGGGTTGTGGCCAATTTTAGGGAAAATTAGAAATAAGTGAATAAATAAATAAATACTGGAAAATAATTAAGGAAATTATAAAATGAACCACTTGAATAAAATCATTATTATTAATTATTATGTGTCCATTTTGCTACTACATTCACAATAACAACTTATTTATTACAAATTTAAATATTTGATTTTTTATATATATATTGGTTTATTTATTAGTTTAGTGGAATATATATATTACAAAAATTATGTATTAAAATATATATTCATTAGAAGGTATAGAAATTGTCATGTGAAATTGTAAAACATAATTTCTTTTTTATTGTATCAAATGTTTTTTAAAAGTCTTCATTTTTATTTGCTGTAAAAAATATTTTTCACACACTAAAGAGTAACCATTAAGTATGATTGAATAGTTGCCCTAGTAACATTAATGTCAGCAAAGAGAGGTTATAAATAGAACTGAAATGCTTTAACTCTAGTTCTTATAACTTTTGTTATTGTCCAGAACAAATGCTTTTATATTTGTCTTTAAAAAGTATCAATTTATTTTAAATAATTGATTTCTAAAATAATGGAGGAATAAAGAATGAAACTGTCTGCCCAATGATTGTTGATAAAATACCAAGAGAAATGACAAAATATATTATAAAAGAAGAAAGAAAAAAACCATCAAAATTTGTTGTAGTACAAGTAAGCTATAAAATATTCTGTTATTAAAAATTTGGGATTTCATATATATTTGTGATGAATACAAACCCCATGCTGTATATGTGGATATTATATTTTTGATCAAGGAATTTTATAAGATCAATTAATTTAAATTCTATGTGATATTAAATAATTGAAATTTCATCTTATTGACTTAGAAAAAATGCTAGCATTTATTACGTACTTGATTGTAATTGAATTTTGTCAATGGAAGAATATCTCATCATATGTCATTGCAAATAAAAATAGAATACCAGTGGTGTATAATCTTGCCTCATCTAACTAACTACTTTTTATAAAATAAATTGGACATGTATTTGAATAAAAGAGAAAGATATTGGAACAAAAACAAGAAAAAGCACTTAAAAATCTCTATCTAGAAATCATACCCAAATCTCAGACCAATGGTTTCATTTGGCACTCCTCAGAGAGGTACTAGAATAGTTTCAGACATTAGATCTAAAAATACCAATCCAATGCCAGCATTTATCTAAAAGTTAACTATTAAGTGAAAAACCTGAAATTTTTAGACACCTATATTTCTTCAAACCCAGCTAACCAACTCAAATAGTTATTTGGTGCTGAG
The DNA here is from genome assembly GCA_028023455.1 of Epiperipatus broadwayi. Lineage (NCBI taxonomy): Eukaryota > Metazoa > Onychophora > Udeonychophora > Euonychophora > Peripatidae > Epiperipatus > Epiperipatus broadwayi. The sequence goes on from JAQFVV010001110.1 coordinate 69,963, forward strand.
AGATCTTTAGCCAAACCACATATTAATAGCCTTATAATGACTTTAATTTTTATTGTCTATTATTAGTCTTTGCTTTAAATCTTAAGTGGTTACATTGCTAAGGCTATTAATATATGGTTTGGCTTAAGATCTCTCAGCCCCATATGGCTATTTAAGTTGGATAGCTGGCTTAGAAGACAATTAAAATTTCAGATTTTCTTTTTATTAGTTAATTTTAGATAAATGCTGGCTTTGGGTTGGTATTTTTAGATATAGTGTCTGAAACTATCCTAGTGCCTTACTGAGAAGTGCCAAAATGTGAAACCATTGGTCTGAGATTTGTGTGTGGTTTTTAGATAGAGATTTTTTTAAATGCTTTCTCTTGCTGGCATTTATGAAAAAAGCTTATAAGAGCATTTAGCACAGCTTATTATTTTTTTATTTACAAGCTTAAAAAAATTGGGTCTTGTGATAAGTGACTTTAATTTTAAATATTAATCTTAAATAATGATGTCAATATATATTTAGGGATGATTAAATGTGCTGCTAATAGGAAATAATTTGTCTATTTATGAAAGAGTTAGGAGTTGAGCCATCAAGTCATCCTTTTTTAGAGTATAGTAATAATTTTACATAAATTTGCAATAGAATGAATGGAAGAATGTTTAGTCAAGGCTGACATCATTGATAATAATATTTATTTAATGCTTGACAAGTATTTTAAGGTCATTCTTATACATGTTAAAATGCACAAATGCTCACTACTATTTTTATTAAATTTTATTACAAAAAAATGTTTAAATAATGTAAAAATTTACTTTGCAATAATATACAAATGTTTAAGTTGAGATGGGTGCATATATAATACCATTTTCACATATGATCAGTATTAATGTCAAGTGCAAATACATTAACTAATTAAAGATTTAAAATGAGAATTATGTTAATGATTATGTTATGTCTTGATTATATGTGAAAATATAATATTCCTTCAGAGGTTTAAAGTAATAATATACATAACCACCTTATTATTATATTTCATATGTTATAGATGAATGCTGGCAAATGATTTGTTTTTATGTATTTGTTATTGAATAGTGTTTTATTTTTCTAGGCTAAATTATCTATTCATGCATGTGAATAGTGGATCAAGTTATTAAAAGGTATGAACTATTGTTGGTGGTTATCAAAGTTCAAGTCACATCTACCTGCCTATATTATTTTAGTGTTAAGGATTTATATGAATGTATTGTCTTTATCTTCTTGTAGATAACCAAAAAGATTAATAATGGGTGTTGAACTTTATTATTATTGCTAATGATAAAACTTAAAAATATTATTATACATAACACATAAAGCATTTTAAGATGCTCACATGCATAGTTCATAATTCTCTGCCTAATAGACACTTAATTTTAATCCCTGTCTAGAAATCTAATTCCTATTTGAATGTGTATAAATGATTAAAGTCTTATAATATTGGGCACATTAATGACTGAATAAAACACTCAGAAATGATAATACTATTGGGAATTAAGGGACTAATAAGAAATATCCCCATGAAACATATTAGATGTTCATTGTGATATAATTATAGGAGGATAAAAAAAGTAAAGTTCATAAAAATATGACTTTCTATTATACTCGAATATGATGTTTAGCATTAATGTTTTATAGCATTATAATTGGATTGCATATTATATGAATGGTTATGTAGATATATTTGTTATATGTTAACAAAATTATATACTTTTTTTTAAGTGTCATAGCATCGGCCGGGACGCGAACCCACAACCCGGGCAACTGCCTGCAAGTGCAAGGCAGTTGCACTGACCTCTTGACCACCAATGCAAGTCAAAAAAATCTTATACTTTGAATCTATATATTGAACTATTTACATCATATAATATTAAGTATTGAATGTCCTTAAAAAATTTAACTTTATTTAAATTTCCAATTACATTCAGCTGTTAATAATAGCACACAGGTTAGTATATACACAACATTTCAAGTGGCATTGACAGGATAGCTTAGCTGCTTAGAGCATTTCCTTAAAATTTAATATATACAATGGAGTATTTGAGAGGAGAGAATTGATTGTGGAAATGTATAAAAAGAAGTCTCATTTGTCCTAATGATAGAAGATATTGGGGAGGATGAGTATTAGGACATTTCCTAGGTAATACTATTTTATGGATATATTGAGAGATGGAAATATAAAAATCAGGATTAGGAAATACATATCAAGAAATGGAAGTATGTTATATTTTAAGTCACCTGGTAGAAGGTTCATATATCAACAAACTCTGCATAGACTGGCTACTATAATAGATATATGCAATAAATTTATGCAACATGTTTATCGAGAGACAAAATAAAACGTTTTATTTATTGAACTCGGTTTTTTAAAAAAAGAAGTCTACTACTAGGTTTAAATCTATTCTTTTAAAAAATGATGATTTATTTTATAATTCTTTCAAGAAATTTTGAAATATTTTGTTTAGCTGTTTAATTTATTTTTATAGTTGGCTGAGTAAAGTTTATATAAATTTCTCCTTATCTAAATATATTGATACTTACCTTACATACAAAATTTAAATAGTAGATTTTAAGAGACAACAAAAATCTTTTGGTAAAGTGCACTGTTAATAAAGCAAAAAAATAGATAGATGATCAGCCAAGATAGCTTGCACTATCTTTTTACAATTTTGAAGAAATTTATTGTAATAGTTTTAGTTCAAAATTTATTAAAAAGCAATGACGTCATTATTGCGATAACGTTTACGTATACATGTATATGTTTATATGAGTAGATGTATAATTACATCTTTATCTCCAGTTAAAAAAGTTTTTTATGTAGATTTTGAAAGTGAAAATTGTAAATCTTTTCTTGTTTTGAATATTAACATTTATTTAAGATTTTATTTTAAATAAAAAGTTAAAAAAGACATTAAAATACTTTTAGAATTTAAATTATGGTTTAAGTAATAAATTTATTATAAAGTGTAAATTATATTATTAGTGCGCTTCTTACCTCTCATACCTATTAAAACATACGAGGCTGCATTGTGTAAAAAAATATTTAGTGATTAAAAATATCACGCATTATAACTAGTAAATATATATAATTATTTTTTTCACGTAAAAATTTAATTAAAGTATAGTGATAATAAAAACTAAATATCTGCTAAATAAATTATAAAATTATACGAAACATAAACGCTTGTATCTAATGCTATAGACGTGCAGTGCAAAAATTACACAAGCAAACACAATACAATCGGCCGACCGTTACTATTTAATACTTTACCTTCTAAATCAGTAACAAGTAATGAATGTTCATCAAAATGACGTACATAGCCTAGAAACAACAAATAACATACTTGTTAACACGACTTAAATATTATTATATTTACAGAAATAAAGTATTTTTAATATATAATTTGACTCTAAAATAATGAATAATGTGCGCACAATTAATAGATATACAAAAATACATTAAGAAAGTCAGATATTTTTTTTATTATAAAAAAACAAACAAACATATCAAACAGAATTTTAAAAACAATCACATGAAAAACAAAATATACGAAGTTGGGAAAAATAAAAATTATAAATTTAAAAATTTAATAATAAAAAATGTCCTTAAAATAACAATACTAAAAGTAGCTTAAAAACTGAATTGTATGTATAAAATTTGTTATATTTTGTCAAGCAAAATTAAAATTATTTAATTTATATATGATTTCAAGTTTTAAAATAATTTAATAAAATATTATAGTTTCCAATTCCCAAAATAAACAATATTGCAAAGTAAATATACAATAAACAAAATAATAATAATAATTCAATTCAATTCATTTATTTACCGTACAAAACTACAGCATAAAGCCAATTACAGTATTGCACCATAACAAATATATAAATACATAAATGAGTTTAAATGACAAATTATTAATATAATTATGTGCCATATTTCAATAAAAGATAATTAACACATTTAAAAATCTAAAGTAAAATTAAATATCAGCATATAAACAATTATTATTAAGACATTAATAGTAACAAATAAATAAAAGGGATAAATATAAAGCACATAACAAAATAAAAAAAAACAAAAAACAATTTAATATATATATATATAAACAAAATCAAGTTAAACCAATCAAATCTGACATTTAAATTTAATAGCATTACAAAATTGATTATAATCTAAATTGAAGTAATTAATATTGCTACAAATCTGATTATATAAAGATGGTAGCCTAAACAAAGGAGAAAATCTAAGAACATTGGAATGACAAGTTTTAATGTAACAAACAGAAGCAGACCGAGTATCATGCACATGAGATCTAATTATAACAGTAGAAATTGTATTAGATAAAAGAACTATTTTATTAACAAGTTTATAAAGATATTTAATATCTCTATATTGTCTTCTAGAAGAAAGATGAACAGTTTTATTTCCCAAAGAAACATATTTAGAAAACGTATTATACACTGATTGTAATAAATTACATCCCTGTTTAGAGCTAGGATTCCAAATGACTGAACAATATTCAATGATGGGAAGAACCAATGATAAAAATAATTTAAATTTTGTATCACCATTGAAATGATAACCAAACCTTAGAACAGTACCTATAATTTTTAAAGCCTTACCAATAATCATTTCCAAATGAGGAAGAAAGGATCCTTTACTAGAAAATATAACTCCCAAATCTTTTTGGGATTCAACAGAAATAATTTTGTGAGAATTAATAAAATAAGAAAAATGCAAAACTTCAGATTTTTTAGAATACGAGACTAAGGAACATTTACTGAAATTAACAGTCATATTATTTAGATCACACCAAGCACTAAAATTATCTATATCATTTTGAAGAAGAGTGCAATCAAACACAGATGTGATTCTTCTAAAGATTTTACAGTCATCCGCATAGCACAAAGGATAAGAAGATTTTAAGCAATCTTTAAGGTCATTCATATAAATATTAAAAAGCATAGGTGCTAAAATACTACCCTGAGGAACCCCCAAATTACATTTAAAATTAGATGAAATAGTATTATTAAATTTAATGTATGCAGTACAACCATGAAGAAAGGATTGAAACCAATAAACAAGCTTAGTAGAAAAACCCATTTGATATAATTTGTGAAGAAGAATACTGTGGTCTACTTTATCAAAAGCTCTTGATAAATCAAAATAAACAACATCAAGTCTCTGCTGGTCTTCAATTGCATGAGCTATATGATCATAAATTGTTAACAAATTAGTTTCTACAGATCTATTAGGTATAAAACCATGCTGAGAAGAAGAAATGAGTTTACTAACATCTAAAATAATTTTATTATAAACACACCTCTCAAAAATTCTAGCAATAGTATGTAAAACAGAAATAGGTCTATAGTTATTAATACAATCACGTGATCCATTCTTAAAAATTGGGACCATTTTGGCACACTTAAGCACATTAGGAAAAACACAAGAGCTAAGTGATAAATTAAAAATAAATGCAAGAGGTACTGCAATAAATTCAGCTAGCCCTTTGTAAATAAATGAAGAAATATTATCATTTCCCAAACTAGAATGAATTTTAAGTCGCTTAATAGCCATAACAACATCATCCTTAGAAATATGGTCAATCATACAATGAACAGTTGAAGAATTACAAAATAATGCAATATTTGAAGATATTGCATCATGTGATGAATATACATCAGCAAAATGTTTTGAAAAGTCATTTGCACTTAAAGTGAAACCATGAGTAGCTTGAACCCTTTTCTTACCCAAACCAGACTTATTAATGAAATCCCAAAATTCTTTAGGGTTAGAAGAAATATTAACCTCAATTTTTCTAATATAATTCTGCAAATCTCTTTTATAAACATGCTTCACCAATCTTCTGAAATTAACAAAATTATTATAAAAAAAGATATTCTGTGTTTTAAAATAAAGTCTACGATGATAAGACTTCCTTTTAATAATTTTAATAAGATCGCATGAAAACCAAGGAGAAAAACCCTTATAAAAAGGCCGCTTATTGGGAATATACAAATCAATAAAACTATTAAGAATCTTTAAAAACCCATCCAAGCAATGATTTACATCATTAAAAGAATACAAAAAATTCCAATTAACCTTAGAAAAGTTACTACAAAAATCAATATAATTACCCTTCCAATCCTTTCTTGAAATATTAGAAAAATTAATCTTTGAATGACAAACGTTAATATAAAACTCAAAAGATGGATGATGAGCATCAATAGGAAAATTAACAGAAACAACTTGAAAATTACTAACTGCTGTTGAATTACATAAAATATAATCCAAAGTACGATGATAGGAATTAACAAATGGGTTATATTGCTTAAGTCCTAAAAATTTACATAACTTTAACATTCTAGAAGCCTTAGAAGACAAAACAGAAAAGTGTGTAGCAATTCTACCCTGATATAAATCCGGAATAATAATAATAATAATAATAATAATAATAATAATAATAATGCTTATATGTATACACACGCACGCACACAAAATATTACGATTACGTATAGACACACACGTCCACACACAGGTAGGATTTTGTTAAAATAATTAAACATACTATTATTTTTATTTGTTTTAGAAAAGACGCAACTTAAATTTCAAATTAGAATCAAAATTACTTATAAAAATAAAAATCCTAATATAAGATTGAATAATAGATTCATAAATAGCTGGTAAACATTAATAAAACAGGGTTTTGCTCTTCTATAAGCTATTGATAAAGTTGTAAATTTATATAATGAACGTACTATTTTTATAAGAATTTATTTTTACTTGCTTATTTACAAAATGATTTTATTGATTTTTTTTTTTTACCATATTACTATCAGCCTTATTATAATATCATTACTTTGATCCGATTTATAATGAGGATATTTATTGCAAATCTATGATTTAGAAATAAAACTATGAGATAATGTTGTTAAACTGTTTCATTTAATGTATTTAGTAAAAATAAAAAATAAAAAAAGATGCATAAGCTTTTATCAGATTTTTAAACTTTACTGAGCGCTTCTTTAAAATTAAATGAATAATCATATAATCATAAGTTCTCTGAAAATCACATGATGTTTGAGAATTCAAATAACAGTTTAATCACACCAGTTCCATTTAAGTGATTAAGTTAGCAAATTTGTTATTACATTAATCAGCTGAGAATCGATTTATCAATCTTAATTAATGTTTATAATTTTAAAATTCAGATACTTTTTGTATGAAAAAGCTTCAACTATTATTATTTTTATCATTAAAAAAAAAAAAAAGAGAACTTATTTTTAAAGTTTTATGTCGTATAAAGTATTAAAAGAAAAAAAAGTTAATTTACTTACAATTTCTCTTCTTTAGTTTCATCTCTGACGAATATTACAAAAGCTTTTATAAAAATCTTTATAAATTTAAATTGAGAGAATTGTTATCTTGATTTTTCAAAAACATCTTTTGTAATATTTATTACCTAAAGGAATTGGCTCAAAAATTATTTTTATTATTCAACAATCACACTGATTTTTGATCAATTTATTTTTTTGAGAAAAAGTAAACGAGAAAATACCTTTTCTTTTCTATCTAAGTGCCTACCTTCTTATTTAACTATATGCCTACCCACCTGCCTATCAATTTATTTATAAATATATCAATTAATGAGTCAATCTATATATTCTACTTATATACTTATCTATTTATTTAAATAAATCATACAATATAATATAAAATACCTTTATATAACAGCAATAATATATATAATAATAATAATCATACACATTTTAATGATTATCTATCTATCTATCTATCTATCTATCTATCTATCTATCTATCTATCTATCTATCTATCTATCTATCTATCTATCTATCTATCTATCTATCTATCTATCTATCTATCTATCTATCTATCTATCTATCTGTCTGTCTGTCTGTCTATCTGTCTGTTTATCTGTCCGTCCGTCCGTCCGCCCATCTATCTATCTATCTATCTATCTATCTATCTATCTATCTATCTATCTATCTATCTATCTATCTATCTATCTATCTATCTATCTATCTATCTATCTATCTATCTATCTATCTATCTATCTATCTATCTATCTATCTATCTATCTATCTATCTATCTATCTATCTATATGTCTGCCTGTATGTCTATCGATTTGTATTCCTACTTATTACTTATATATTTACCTATCTTTTTATCTACCTATCTGTCTATCTTTCAATTTATCTATTTGTATGATTAACTTTCTATCTATATTTATTCATTTATCTGGCTATGTACTAATCTGCTCAGTTAACTAACAACATATTTATCTACTCATACACCCATTTATTTTTCTACTACTATTTATTTATCTAAATATGTATCTATTTATTTATCAACTTAAGTATATATCTGTCTATCTATATATTTATCCATTCATCTATCTATTTGCCTATCTTCCATCCACCTATCAGTTTAGTCATTCATCTATGTACCTATCTATTCACAGATTTGTTTATGTATTATTTATTTATCTATCAATATATCTATCAATATTTATGGGTGCACACATCACACACAGCAAATTTCAGCTATACACACATTCCAAAAAACAATGGCTTCATGTTTATTTAAATAACTTGCAAAAATTAATTGATACTTGTGAGTTTTCTGCTAAACCAAGATGGTAGCCCATATTTTTTGATAAATATACAATTTCAGGAGCCCCAACGAATGTTTACAAAAAATGGCTGTTAAGAAACAACATATTTAATATTTACATTTTATTTTACATTACTGTTAGTTTAAAAAAAGAAATTATTGTAGAAAAAATAATTATAATATTTACAGTTTTTTTTTTTTGGATTAATTTATTAACAGAAAAATGATAAAAAAAATCTAAATACAATATTTACACTTTATTCATGTAGGCAGGGTGCAATCAGATCAATACTATTAACACACCATTTTCAGGAGGGCAACTGCATCTTGTTGTGTAACAGGAAGGTCCAAAATTTTTATCATTATGACAATTAACAAAAGAACTGCTGACAAAAAGAAACACATTGTCAAGCATTGGTGGTCAAGAGGTCAGTGACAACTGCTTTACAAGTAGTTGTCCCGGGAAAGCGGGTTTACTTCACGGCTGATGCTATGACACATGAGAGAAAAACAAAAACACATTGAATTGAACCAAAATACAATTATAAGTAAAAAAAAAAATGAAATAAAGTTTTTTAATGAAGCTTTTCAGAATTTATTCCTTTTATTTAATTTAACGATTTATTAAATTTATTTTAATTTAACAATTAACACATCTTCAGTAGATTATATGTTCTCAAAACTGTACATTTATCAAAAATATGGGCTGCCATCTTGGTTTGCAGGAAAACTCACAAGTATCAATTATTTTTTTAAATGTCTGCTGAGTAAAAAAAAGAGTAAAAGAGGCTTTTAAGCTATTGAAATGATTGTTTTAATTATTGTAATTTAAACTTAAATCACACCTGGGTCTCATTTTATGTGGATTTTTTAAATGCGATTTTGAAGTTATGCAATTCATGTTTCTTCTTAATATCTTTGTAGGTGGTTTTCTTTTATGCGATAAAAATTATTAGATCAGAAGTCAAGCTATTACTTTAAATATTATAAATTTCATGCACTCACATGTCATATTTAAAGTAATAGTGCATTATCAAAGTTTGACTTCCATCTAATAATTTCAATATTTTCAGTGCTTTATAATAGTACTGTAATAGATTTTATGTAATAAGGAAGTTCATAATTCACTTAAAATCAGGATTTCCCCATATTATATATACACATTAAATTTTCCAAGATTATAATGTAAATCTGCTCAAATGTTATAGATGCCTATACTATGCATGTAGTTGTTTTTTCATTTTAAATGACATTCTATTTTTGCTTTTTAAAAAAGAGTACATAATCATTTAATCATTTAGTGTCTGCAAGTAATAAATTTTACAAGATTATAATGTAAATCTGTTCGATCTTTATAGATGCTAAACTATGCATATTGTTGTTTTTGCATTTTAAATCATATTCTATTTTTGCTTTTTTAAAAAATAGTACATAATCAATTAATCATTTAGTGTCCTCAAGCTTATTTTTAAAAGATGGGCACAATTAAATTTGACAATTAAAATTAGAATCTGGTTTTTAATTATAATTAACAATTTAAAAATTACCTAACGTGATCTGAAATTAATGTGATGTGAAAAAAAGAGATTTGATTTTTAATTGTTAGTTTTAATTAAATTTTGCCCAACAGTGGTGAGTAGGTATCTTGTTATTATCATAAGTCTAAGTTCTTATTTTTATTTTAAACTTTTAGTTTATCCTAATGGAGAGGAAAAAACACCCAAGAAAATGCATTTTTTTTTGGAAACAAAAATTTCAATTTTAGATTGCTTAGTGAAATGGGAAAGTATCAACAGTGATTGGAAAACATTTTAGTTTGGGTGAGTGTACTATAAGAGCAATTAAAAAAATGAAGTTGTTGCTAGTTATATTTCCTCTTGTGATGAATCTGATGTCTTACTAATTCACAAACAATCTTGCATATTGTCAAATAACGATAATGATTAAAATACTGTACATGTATGGAAAAATGGAAAATACTTTAAATTACACATAAAAATATATTGTTTTGAATAAAATTAAATACTGTAGTTAATAAAAAAGTTTGTCTTGTATCAATTTTTTTCAAATTTGAAATTTTTTATTAGTTATATTTTATTTCCTTATATTTTGTATGAGAATTTTAAAGTAACTTTACATTGTTGTTTGTTTTTATGTGATTTGCAAAAATTACAGTATGTATCCCCATTTTTCAAGGTAAGTTAAGTCTATTTTTGTTCAATTTCTTTTGTGCGTGTTTTCTAAGGAACCTATATACCATATAAAATGAGACCCAGGTGTATAGCTAATTATTACCTAAAAAATTGTTAAATAAAATAAGTCTTATTCATTTATGTTTATGTATATCAAATAAATTAAATTTAACACAGGCAAAACCCTTTATACATTAGCATCACTCAGTGCAAGCCAAAATAATAAATGAATGCATGAAGTTTGTGTATAAAATCTCAGTCTAGTGTGTACTTACCCAATATCGCCAGACTAGTTTCTAGCTTGTGGTTTTCATCAGTGAAAAGCTTTAGATCTGAGAGCACAAACCTTTCTGCATCCATTGATTACTCTGGCTTGCACTGAGTGGTGCTACTGTATGGAGAGTTTGGCCTTTGTGTTAATAGTTTGTGTACACATAAATAATGGAGATCATATGATGTTTAGTGGTTTAATGCCAATCCTACCCAATAGGATTATGATGACTATGGTTATTAAAGAACCAAAGATACCAAAATGTATGTATTTGAACTGAGTTCAGATCTATATAACTATGTAAGCAAATGATCTTGAATTGAAAATATTGTGTTTTCATTTTAGGCTCAAAGTTTCATAGTTAATTAAAAAGGTAAAAGAAGGGTTGCATTGCATCCTAAATCCTATATGCAGTGCTCTAAGATCCAAATCTCCTCACTGATGAAAGCCACTAGCTAGAAACTAGCCTGGGAATATTGAATAAGTAGGTACTAGATAGGGATTTGATGCACAAACCTTCCTTCATCAGTTGATTATTCTGGCTTGCACTGAGTGGCACTATTGTATATGAAATTTTGTCTATGTTATCAACTTGTGTAAGTGTAGAGAATGGTGATCATGTGATGTTTTGTGGTTTAAATTAATTTAATTATGAAAAGTTTTAAATACTACATGCATCAAAAATAAATACAGTGACTAATTTAAAAATTAACTTGTATATTTAAATTAGCAATCTATGGAAATCTTTGAAATACATTTAGTATATTCCGAATATAAAGCCCAGTTAAATAATAATTAAAACAATTATATTAGAAAATACCAAAATTAAATAGCAGAGATATATAATAACACAAATATTAATCATTTAAATAAAATATGGTCACTGAAATGTCTTATTAAAAATTATTTAATCCTGCTGAGGTACCCAACTGACTTGAGAGATGCAAACTTTTTTTTAAATGTTGTTACATACATGGAGTGTACTTGACTGATATTAAATCATAATGTTTAAGTTGTCAGTTTGGTTTCTGCATGTATTTCATGAAAACATATGTTATATTTAATACTGCAAGCTCTGAAGTCAGTGTTGGTGTAGTTACGAAACCTATTTATATCTTGAGCATAAAATATCATTTGTGATGATAGTGATAAATGTTTTGTAAATCCTACTATTGATACTCTAATTAATTGATGGTAAAAACATTTTAAAATGCTTTTATTGAAGTTGGTGAAAATTGGTTTGTTTGCTTGTTAACTTTTCATGTTTGAATGAAATTTTAAAATCAAGGTTCAATATATTTAAATTCAATAGAATTGCTTAAAAATTGATTATAAAACTAAGTTATACCATTGTAAACCATTTGAAACTCATCTTTTCATTATGTCAATTAGTTTGAAAGATATGGAACAGAGGAAATGAGAAAATATTCAATAAGTTTACATATTCCACTTCAACAATTGTTCTTACAACTTTCATCTATTTTAAATAATGATCGTGAGAGGGCAATATAATTTTTTTTTCAATTTAATATTTTTTTAACCATTTTAAACTCTTAATCCCTCCATCCACCCATTTATTTATTTATCCATCTATCCATCTTCTATTTATTAATTTGTTTTTCTACCTATTCATTTATTTTTGCATCCAACCATACCTTTAATTATGTGGCCAATGACCAAGAAACTCAAAAAGACTGCTGTGATTTTTGCATGAGGTTTGTGGATCTGTTCAGAATGAGACTTATTATATGATTTGATAGCTCAACAAGCTTGTTAAATTCATTTATAGTTGCCATACTATGTCTGAAAATAGCTGGAGTGATATTTGAGAGTATAGGTAAAAGGCACTTTTAAAAAAATGACCAGTGTTTTTTCATAGTTGATGAATATTGAGCTGTAAGCTTTGTTGAATTTGGTCATTACATAAATAAACATGTTGGGTAACTCTCATGGTTGTCTGCCTTGAAAGCATTAACAAAAATATAAAATCAAGGAGGCCTGGAAAATTATCAACTTCAAAATTTCCCTAAATTTAAGAGCCAATAACATTCGCTTTAGCAAAGACTGGTCACTTAATTCAACAGTATAGTTAATTGCCTAATGGATTTTTACACATATATTTACACATGCAAATATGATATGCAAATTTATTAAAATCAAAGGCCAGTTTAATCTATCTGCAAATGGAAATGATAATATCTTAGCTACTTTTAATTCAGTCATGCTTTGATAGAGATACTCCATATTGAAAGCCTGGCTTAGAAATTAATAAAATAAAATATATATTTTTATATCATACTTATTAAATCTCTCCACCATAATATTATTTCATTACTTTATTACATATTATCTATGTTTTTATGCTCATTATTGTTTTATATGTAATTATGTATACATATTAAATATGATAAATATGTGTGAAATTGATTTAAAGTAAAATTATATGTATTAAGTGATGTTCATTTATAATATAGTTTTGATAACCATTTTTAAAAAATAAAAAATTTTCAATCAAAGTAAAAATGTTAAATATTTTTCACTTAAAAGAATATTTCATATTTTTAATCACTTGTATCCATGCTAAATAAGTTATATACATAAGGGGTATGCATTTTAAGTTGTGCCAAAATATTAAAAACTTAAAAATAATATAGATTAAAAAAAATTATATTAATTGCTTTTATTGACCATACACTAAAAAAAGTAAAATAATTGTTTCTTCAACCATAACTGGGTTTTTAAGATTTAACTTGAAATAAAAGCATAAGGGGGGGGGTCAGAAATTAATTAAGTAAATATCTATTTTTTATAACAAGGAATTGACTTAATTAATTTCTAGACCCCATCCCCCCATGCTTTTATTTCGCATTAAATCTAAAATCCCAATTGTGGTTGAAGAAACTTTTTTTTTCTTTTTCATGATTGGGCAATAACACTATTTAATATTAAAAAAATGTTTTATCTGTATTATTTATTACTTTTTGAATTATAACATAATACAAAAATGTTTTTTCACTTCCAGCTAAACTATCTATATAAAATATTTTTGTGAACTTAAATTGAGTAGATTTTAAAATAGCAGCCACGATAGGTAATTAACATTAGTTTTTATATTTTAGTCCGCACAATATTTAATGTTTTTTTATTATTAACTGAATCAAGTGTTAATGAATACCATATATAATTATAATAAATTAGAAATTCATAGCCTCTAGTGATAAATTTATATATAGTTCTTCATATTTGAATATTTTATTCAATAAATAGGGAAAGTCCATTGTGCATGAGAGATTATAAAATTATAAAACATTTTCACATTTACAGCTTAGCAATGCTTTAGACAAGATTAGTCATATTCGTAGCACTAAGATAGTTGTGTAGAATATGTCTGACCTGGTTGAAAGCAGTGCTAAGCTGTAAATCTGTAAAGAAAATATAATTTTATAATCGTTCTGCATAATGGACTTTATCTATTGAGTTACAAATGAATACGAAAAGAAATAAAAGATAGATTGAGTTGAACATTTTATGTTTACAATCAAATATTTTTTTCTTTACAGTATATTGATATTTTTAACATTATTTATTACAAATTTAAACTTTCATGTAATAGACATTTTAAAAGTTAATATTTGACATTTTACAAATATGAAAATAAATTTGTAAATGGAGTTCTCATATATAACAATAATGAGTAGCATCCTTAACCAAATTTATTTATCCAAAAGTTAGCAGAGAAAAACATTAAATATTTGAATTCTATGTTACTAAAACAAAAATAAGTTTAGGGTTAACTATTATCACAGAAAAAAAAATTAAAAGTAAAGACATTATTTATTGTTATTAATATTTTTTAAAATATTTTTTTAGTATTTGACAAAGATGATTCTAATCTGACAGGGAAAAACTCTTCGTCTTTTTAAAAGAAAATGTTTTCAAAGAAAATCTTTTGATGGTGCTGAAATTTTTTGTTTTAAAATAAATCTTTTCCAAAATGTTGTATAAATAATTTTTAATTTGTAAACAAATTATTGCCTTTGTGGGTTAATAGAGAAAGCATTATGAAAATTTTGTCAAACCTATTTTCATTACTTCAATGTAAAATTGCCACCTATACATTTTCAGACAACAAGCAGAAAATGTCACATGATTTTTCAGTTGCTGTGAAATAATTAGATAATGCACTAAATTCATATAAACTTGTCCATTTCCTGCCTGAATATATTTAGTCAATAATTATATTTAAGTAAATAAAAGTATTTGTATATAAGAGTATTGTATATTATTATTTATTTATGCTGTTATCATAATTTAAAATAATTGTGTATATATTATTCATTATATTTTATAAGAGTTATATTCCTTAGAAAGTACTTATTCATAACAATTCTATTTTAACAAAAATATATGTGATTAATTGATCTTTTTTTATATATTAGTATAATTAGACAGAACAATTTATACAAAGAAACAAGAATAAACCAACATTCACATTAGTAGGATTTAATAAATTACATTATAGTTATAAATTATATTACACAAGAGGTTTATATTAAATGAGCACTTATAAGTATAGTTTGGAGAACAGATTATAGAGTATATTTTAAGAAAAAAATTATTGTTGCATTAAAATATGTTTATTTCTAATTTATTTTAGAATTATCTACTATTAATACTAAATTTCAATAATTATTAATAACTAAAATAGATAATTTGGTCTTTCAGGTTTATTGAGTTATTTAGACATAAAGTGCTTTTAAGGAGTGTATTGTTATACAATTAAATCCATTTTTTGATTTTCTATATGGATGATGTGGTTGTGTTTCTCTCATCTCAGGATGAGTTCTCTAGACTTGAGGAACTCCTAGACCAGTTTGCATATGAATTTGTCCTGGCAATTAATGGAGCAAAGTTGGCAATGTGGTCCATCCTGACAGGGAAGCAAATATCTGGTAGACTAAAAATATCTGGTAGATTAAAAGCTCCCCCACAAGTAACATAACATAAAATTTTACTTTTAATCCTGTACTCATCATCTAATTTAATAACTAATTAGTCTTTAATGTGTCAGACATGATTGTAAACATGAACTCTATATTACAATGTATATTTTACTTTTTGTGCAAATAAAGATTATTTTGAAAAAAAAAAAGAAAACCTGATTACTTTTTCTCAATGACCTTTATTATTAATGACTTCATTAAATGAAAATGCATGATATTTTCAATTTGGCAAATAATAAATTAACTGTGGAGCTTCATAATATATAGTTTTATAGTAAAAGATGTAAACTTGATGATTTATAAGAAGGCTTAAAAATGACCAATAGATTAAATATAAAATTGTAGTCATTCTAGATCTTTTTTGATGCATTGAAAGCAACATATGAACAGGGGAAAATATATCACAATCACATTAAATATAACAATTCCATTCTCTTATATGATGTCAATGATATTTCATACTGTTATTACAACTGGCAAAACTCTCCATACAGTAGTGCCACCCTGTGCCAAACAGAGTAATCAATGGATGCCAGAAGGATTGTGCATAAAATCACCAGGTAGTGCCTACTCATCTAATATCCATAGACTAGTTTCTGACTTGTGGCCTTCATCAATGAGGAATCTTGGATCTGAGAGCACTGCACTTAGATCTTAGGATTTAATGCAATCCTCCAGCAGCCACCTTTTATCTCTACTTAATGACAAAACTATAAGTCTTAAATTGAAAACACAATAATATTTTCAATCCAAGTTTATGAGCTTATGTGATGTTATATTTCATTACTGATGAAAAAATAGTTTCATCATCTTTTAAATAAAGATAAAAGAGGTGGAATGAAATTTTTAGTTATGCATAGTATATGTATTTTATAGATTTGGACAAAAATATCTAGTTTACTGAAATCAAAACAACTCTTTGTAATCTTAAAAAAGGAAGATTTGTAGATCCTGATGACATAATTGAAAAAGTTTTAAAATAATGTATTGATATATTAGCATCAAAAATATTGACATTTTTTAAAGAAATAGATGGACTCATTAAGTTGTGTTACCTAATTTTAAGAATGCTTCTATTCCTCCAGTTTTTAAAAATAAAAGGAACACATAAGATTGCAATAAATTATAAAGGACTATCATTATTATTAACTACACCAAATAATATTCAAAAATTTTGTTGAATAGTTTGCTTCCAGTCATACATGAATGTTTACCAGAAAACCTATTTATTTTATTTTTTTTTGCAAAATCAAGAAGTAAATAGACATAATTTTTTTTGCTGGGCAAATGCAAAAACAAAAGTTAATTATATATTGAGTTTTATTGATTTTATCAAAACAAATGCTATGTAAAATTAGTTGGTTGTTCATCAAAGTTTAATCATATAATAACACTTCTTTATGATAAAATAATCTTCAAATATAAGAGTTAATCAAAAATGATAATACATAGTATATGTTCAGGCACAATGATGTTAAAATATTTTAACTGAAATGATTAATTATCTACTATTTCCTATACAGAGAGTTTGTATTTCACTTACTGACATATTATAAAATTAAATGCTCAAAGCAATATTGATTAAAACATTGGATGCAAGTGTGTTAATCTGAATCAACTTTACTATTCACATTTCTCTATATGCTAAGGAAATATCAGAAAACAGAGTGGATTATGTAGAAGAAAAATAAAATCATGCAATTATTTTAAAATTACTTTTTCTTATTTTTCACATCTATAACATAAAATTTAAATAGAAATAGAAATCTTACTGCTAACTAGATTTTTCAAAGCTAAATAAAAAATGTAGTTTCGATGATTCATAGTAACAACATGAAAGGCTGAAACTTTTGACAGATGCACCTTAAAAATGCTTATATGACAGCCAATCAGATATAATAATGACTGCACAGGGAACCCTCAATTCAAAACCCAAGGCAGAGATTTTATGAGAAAAAGATGGTTCCACCTTCTTCTCTACTTAAATGTATATATAAATAAGCCAGACTCAAACATTTTGAACTAAGAGCATGAAGCTTTAAACACCTTCACATTTAATTCACTAAATATTATATATAAACAAACAACGATGATTCATAGGCTAAAATAAGTAAATAAAGACGTATACTAAATTTATAAATGAAAGTAATATATTATATTGCCAACAAAGTAAGAAAAAAAACGATGAAAAATTCTAGCTATTTAAAATTTAAAAGAATGATTTCTATTTTATTAAAGTAAATCTATAAATGTAGGCGATAGGTTCCAGTAGTTATAGGTTTTATAAATTTCTTAATTTTAACTCCATTTGAAATAACATGCTGTAATTTATAATTTGTCATAAACAGCGTTTTAATAAATAAGATTATTGGAAACAGGAAATTTTTTTAATTGTTCGCGGAATTATTTGTATTATTGTTTAACTTACCTATTTATAAGGTTCAATTGATTTGATTTTTCTCTTACGACATTTAATTTCATAATTAAAATTGTAAATTCAGTATGTATCTCTGTTTCCAATATAAGGTATAAATTGTAGTAGGCTGAAAAATTACAAACACAACATGGAGTGAGAAGTAGAAAATTAAAGCACCTATAATAGCTGTCTTTTATTTATTAAAACCGTCAGTTTTCGAATTTTTTTTTTTTTTTAAAGCAGTTTTCTTTTAGTTCTTCTTTCTCTTAATAAATTTTCTTTAAAACATCATTTAAGTTTATAAAATTGCTGTCATAAATAAACCAGCATGTCATTTATGTTGAAAATTGTGGCTCACATGCTATCTTAATAAATAAATAACACTTAAATAGATTTTTTAATAACAAATATATTAGTTTTATACAAAATAGAGGTTTTGTAATGTTTTATCATCTTCTTCAATATAAATTGATATATGAGATATGAATGTTAATAACAGAGTATTATATACATAGTGACATGTAGATTTTATTCTTTGAATTGTAATTTTTTTATATATATTTATGATTTATATATGAAGCAGTAAATGAGAATATAACCATATTATTATGCATTTATCTAATCAAACAAACAATCTAAAGTAATGTTATTTTATTTATAATTTAATTTATTACTTATCATTAATATAGATTTGCATAAGAAAATTATTCCTTATAATATATATAAAAAAATTATCCTTGATAAAGGTTAAGGTCAATTATATAATAAATTCACATGGAAAAAAAAATCCTTGATCACCATTTCCTATGCTTGCGTACAACTGTTATTAAAACAGGCAAAACTCACTATATGTATTGCCACGTAATGCAAGCCAGAGTAATCAATGGATGCCAGAAGGCTTGTGCATAAAATTCCCATCTAGTACCTACTCATCCAATATCCCCAGACTAGTTTCTGGCTTGTTGCCTTCATCAGTGAGGGTTGCATCAGTTCCTAAGATCTAGGTGCAGTGATCTCAGATCCAAGGCTCCTCACTGATGAAGGCCACAAGTCAGAAACTAGTCTGGGGATAGTGGATGAGTAGGCACTAGATGCATATTTTATACACAAGCCTTCTGGCATCCATTGATTATGTTGGCTTGCATTGAGTGGCAATACATATAGTGAGTTTTGCCTGTTTAAAAAAAAATCCTACCAATTATGACATCTTAAGGTAGCTCATTTATCAGTTCTCCACTATATTATTTAACAGCTGGATGCTGACCCAACTATTAACATCTCAGCATAATGATCAAAGCTCTTTATTTATAAATATCAAACTTAAGATTAATTAGATTTTAAAGTATGAAATAATCACATTGTGATCTTTGTAAATAATCCTTCAAACTATTGTTTTGGAGGAGTTAATATGTCAGTTATTTTAATGTAATGTCAAAGTTAGTGAAGAATTTTTTTCTGATTTTACTGTTTGTTATAATTTAAACTTTGTTAAGAAATAATTTGCTTATATAATTATCATTTAGTGAAATGCCAATTGTTTTCAATGGGAAGATATGACAAAGAATAGAATACATTGGAAAGTTACAATTAGACATGGTGTTGAAATATTTCAGAAAAAAAAGTTTTCTAGTGAAAAAATAAGACAGCAGTGTAAAATATCAAGTAAAGAGAAAAATGGAACATGCTCTATAAGTGGATATAATTTTGGTCCACATATCAGTTTGTATATTTATTGTAAACTCATTTTTAAAGCAGTTTTTTTCTCTCTCTCCTTTATTTATTTATTTTCATTTTTTTTTATTTAGAATGGTCAACGTCATTTATGAGAAGCTGTTTATTATTATTAGTAATACATTTGATTTAATATATAGACTTTGTATACTTATTTGTCAAAATCACACACACACACACACACACACATATATATATATAACAAACCTGCCTAATACTATACTAGCAATAATAAAAATGAAAAACATAAAACAATACAATACTAGATTAAATTCAAAAATTTTACCGAAATCCTTTCACAACCATGGTTTCATCTACTACAAATAGACCTTCTCAAGTGAAAATCAAACTATAAGAAATAACAAATATATATACACACAATCAAACCTTCCCATAATTCATTTCAAAATCCACCTTCCCTTAATATCAAAAGAAGTCTTCATAAGATTGATAGCCTCAGAATCAAGAAGATTTATCATCAAAGTCTCCTTTATTCTTTTTTTTAACTCATTCTTTTCATAAAAAATAACCGAAGCATTGTCAAATAATATTGTATGACCTGTATTTAATTAATGAATATATAAAGCTGAGTTAAGATACCTATGTTTAACTCTACTTATATGAACCTTAATCCTTTCATTAAGAATAAACTTACTCGGGCCAACATAAAACTTACCACAACTACATGGAATCTTATAAACAATACCAGGAATAGACCTACTATCAATAGACTGTTTAGAATCATTAAGTAATGAATTCAAATCAGAACCCTTCTTCCATGCAACCTTCCTTCTACCCAACAAATGACTATTTTTATAAACCAAATTATAAATTGAAGCCTTAAATGGTAACAACATATAATCATTATCCTTACCAACAACATTCTTACCATCACTATTGTACCCTTACTTCTGGATATATATATATATATATATATATATATATATATATATAGTGATACTAGATAAAAATAAATTTATACCCTTATCTATTTACCAAATATTATAGCAATGTCTTTATGATTTATCATGTTTGCACTAGTACACAAACATCTATATATCTCACTTCTTTAAATGATTTCAAAATATTCCTAACTTTAGGATTACATAACACTTCAAAATAATACATAAGGAGCAATAAACACAAACTTTTAAAAAATTATTTTTTCTGTTACCATATTCCATGCAATTTATAATATATTATCACTGTTTATTTAGTTCTGATATCAAGTATTTACACAACTATCAAAAAAAATAACACTAATACATTACTATTTTATAAATGTCTTTTGTTCAATGGGTTAAATTTTAATTCTATCCAAAATTTTCATCTTTTCTTTTTTAAACATGTACAGTCATATCATAACTAATATAGGGTTGAAATTCAAACACCAAAATAACATTTATTATACTATAAGATAAAGTATATTCTATTTCTTTTATAAATAACTTTTTTTCAGGTGATGCTATTGGATTAAACTCTGGGCATAAAAGATACCATTTTCACCTTCAGGTGTTTCTAAGAGAAATACATTGTCCCCACTTTTTTCATTATACCTGCTGTCACATTTATCACCAGATTCTCTTAATTTAACATTCAAATTCTATTTAAATTCTTCAAATTTTATATTTATGGCATTTAAATAAAATTGACTAAGTCTGCATATTATTGATTTGCCTTTCCTTTATCTTCAATTTTCTGATAGCTTCTTTTAATTCTTTACTTTGGATCTCACACTTATTTTTTAATTCTTCTCTTAGTTCTTTATTTTCTCTACTTATATCTTCTCTTATATCTTTATTTTTTGTACTTTGAACCTAAAATTTATTTCATTCCTCCAAATTTATTGTTCACTTTTTTTACTTATAACTTCTTTTAATTTTCTATTTTGAATCTCAAATGTATTATTCACTTCTCTCATCTCTAGCATCATTTTTCTAAACATTCCCTGAATAACACTTTCAAGTTTAGGCAGTGTTCAACACCATTGGTTTCCATATGTACTTATTTTTATAGCAAAAATAATATCCTCTATTGAACCAAAATAAATATTTTAAATTATTTTACTATTTGGTATAACATATTCATTCATTCAATTCTACAGTTATTAATAAAAACAAGTGAGAGAACAATAATAATTAAATTCGTTGTTTTTAAAGTGTACAAAACATCTCTACTTACTATCCAAACAAATTGTTTTAAAAAATTTTAATAGATTATGACTGCCTATAAAATATTATGAATATATACAAGATATAATTTTATATTCCTTTACAGATCTATATATGAGAGTCTCACATCTCTGATCTTGGTCTCTGATTGAGCCCCACATTGGACACCATTTGTAAAAGAATAAATATATGGGCATTTTATTCTGGCCATTGTAGCAGAATAAAATCAATAAACTGAGCAAGAATAATCCTAATTTAATAACACCTGTAAATTGTAGTGTCATTTATAATAGAATGAAAACAGTAAACTAAACTAAAATAAATATCAATCAATGAATAATAATCTAACACTTAAATTAATAAAATAATAATAATCTTTGTTATAACCTCATAAATTCCAATAGCATTTAGAATGGGTGGAAAACAAATAAAACATTACTTTAAACTACCCTAAAATATAAGCATTATTTAAAATAGATCAAAGATAAAGCAATAAAACTAAATGTATCTTATAGATAATTTATGTGCCTATTATATAAATCCCTTATAATATTCTAAAAATAATGACATAGAATTGCACAGATAAACTTATAATATTTCTTATGAATCAACACATTGTCTATAATACTACATACTTGTACCAAGAGTCAAACATTATTTGTATTTGTATTTAGATAAAATAATTCATGAATGGATTAAATAATAATCTTAATATACCTTACAAGTTTATAATATCAGTGGTATTTAACTAAATATATAACTCAGTAACTGATTTTTAATTACAACTGAATAAAAGAAAAATACTGCTAATTTTTCTATACTATTCAATTAATATCAATATACTTTTATTAAATAAGTCAATTATAATAAAATTAAATACTTAATAATAACACAAAATCAATTAATCCAATGTATCTTTCCATTTTCATCAACTTAATATATTAAAAAACCTTAAAATTTTCAGTATCCCATCATAACAATGTATAAATTAAATGATAGATTCTTATTTGATGCTAATTCTAACAATTGCTAAATCACATTCAATTACTTTTCAGTTTATTAAAGCTAAGTTATTAAAACTTTAGACTATAACTATCAAAAATGTGAAAGATTGTTAGATTTATTATAATCATACATTAATATTAAAATTTAATATTTAAATAAAATGTATGATCCACAGTAATGAACTTTAAATATAATTAAAGCAAGTCCCTTTAATTTGTACCAGAATAAATAGTATTACTATTGCCAGTTTTATAATTGAATAAGATTATGATCTTTATGGCTGTATACTAACTTAATGTAATATTTATTTCAAACAATATTGATCCAAAATATAATACATGAACATTTCATGGCAACTACCTTTACTGTTCTTTAATAATTATCTTATTTGCACCATTACCAATTGTCAAATCAATTCATAAATAATCTATTTTAGTATATTACTTGTTGCTAACAAAATACTTGCAATAAGCTTTCAGTTACTTATTAAATATTTAAGAATGTCAAATCAATTAATTTATTGCTGTATAACATCTATACCTGGGAAAGTAATAAGCATTAAATTCAATACAAAGAAAATGCTATGTAATTGCACTTTCTTACCCATTCTGTATTTTTGATTTCCAAATTATTTTTATAACTGCTTGTAATGAATTATATAATATAATCAATTAGTGAATATCATCTCATCTAAATGCTATTAACCAATAAATTTGTATTGTGAAATGGAATGACAATCAAGCAAGTTTTAAATTAATTCAAAATTTATTAACAACATGATATAAATTAAAATCAAAAAATATATATGGCAAATAAGCATTTAAAATATATGCATATAATCTGATTATGCTTTAAGAAATATGTTTTCAATTGACATTAACTTCATATTTAAATAAGTAATTGCACCTCAATCTCCACTAAAACACCTATGTTTATGAAACAAAAAACCATCTAAAACATTTATACTTTTCAAAATATAAAAAAAGTTCAAGATATATCTTCTTTTTATACTTCATATAAAAATATAGTTAATTGAAATATAATATATACAAAAGTGAATCTACTTATTTGTTAATATAAATTTAAGAGAATAAAATAAAATAAATATTTATTATGAAATAATCTTTTTGAACTTTTAATATAAGTGACATACCTGAACTTAATTTATAATCAATCAATAAAAATGAATATTTTAAATTAAAATAATAATTACTATGCTGCAAAATATAAGTTCAAACTTAGGAATATATAAGTCTTAAATTTTCTTATGTAAATAGATTACTACTTAACCTAAAATTATATTAATATTTTTATCAATAAATAATATAATAGGATAGTGGTGGCTATGGTTATTAAAGAACCAAAGACACCAAAATGTATGGGTACTGAACTGAGTTCAGACCTATATGACTATATAAGCTAATGGGCTTGGATTGTAAACATTAAGGTGTTTTCAGTTTAAGACTCATAGTTTTGTAGTTAAGTGGAGATCAAAGGTGCCTGTTGGAGGGGTGCATTAGATCCTAAGATCTAGGTGCAGTGCTCTCAGATCCAAGGCTCCTCACTGATGAAGACCACAAGCCAGAAATTAGTCTGGGGATATTGGATGAGTAGGCACTAGATGGAGATTTTATGCACAAGCCTTCTGGCATCCATTGATTACTCTAACTTGCTGTGTGTGGCAATACGTATAGTGAGTTTTGCCTGTTTTAAATAGTATATATTTTAAATGAGAAAAGTAGCAATAATAATGATAAATATAAGCAAACAATAGTTTTTTAAATATGCCATTTCAAGAATAGTACCATAGTTCTTGTGTTTTCTTTTTACAATCATGATTCAGGGTTTTATTATTCCAGGGAAAATGGAATATTATGAAATATTAAAAGGTTTAAAATACATTTTGTTAATTCCAATATTTTCCAGATGTCCGAATTATCTTTTCACTGCATGGATAGTTGATCTATATAAGGTTATAAGAGGAAAACACTGCAATGTAGATAATCTTTCATTTAGAAAATAATTTATAAAACATTAGAAGTGATAAATGCTAATTTAATTCATTGGAATGCTATGGAAATTAAACCAATTTTAAATAATTCACCAAACTTATAAAATATTTAGATCTCATCATTAAAATGTTGGTTAAAACTGTTTTTGAAACTAAGAAACATTCCAATGGTTTCAAAATGCTAAGAATTAATTTTTATATTTCAATAAATCATAATATCTCACAAATTCAATGATTCTGATTGGTGAATGGATGAACATTATTGCTTTCAGTTCATCATTTTATCCATTTTACAATCATATGCTTTAAAAAAAGTTAAAAAATTATAGAAAGAAACTTGGATTCACTTCTATTGAAGACAAAGTAGAGAGTTAGTTTTTTTCTCTTCAGCTCTATTTATAACTTTTTCCAATGATGTAATATTAACCAAAACAATACATTTTTGTCACTCTTTAATCAATTCTAGCTGGCATTACATAATGTAATGGGACAAAAACCAACCCCATTCTTTGTTGGCTTTATTTTTTGATGAGCATATTGCAGGAAGGAACTGTAGATTGGCATTCTCCAAAGCAGATGTCACCCCACCTACAACAATATTTTTTGCTCATCAGAGGATGTAACACCATAGAGACTGGAAACATCTAGAAATGTATGTGTTTGGTTTCCCAAACAATGCCACTAGAGTTCCATTTCACTACAACTTTACTTATCATTGTCTGGTTATGCCGAACATAGCTAAGGAGGCATGAGATTTTTATGAGCAGGATGCAATGAATGATTAGTGATGCAAAATGGAACTGAAAAACTAAAATCAATTTTTAATAACAACAATTTTATTAACAATAATTATTGATAAGTCCTTCCAACAGAGTTTATCATTTGTATCAAATGAAAGCTCATTTCAGTTCATCTTGTGTGAAGAAGTCAAAAAGCTTTTTTATCAAGTATATGTATACATAGGTTTTATTACTTTATTCAGATGTGGTTTATTCAGATATGCATATAGGCCTTTATAATTCATTATCATTTAATTATTCTAATATATAACAATTTCATGTTTGTAGATAATTACTATTCAGTCAAACATAGACATAGGTATTATCATTTTATCTAGATATGTATTATTCAGGTAGGCATTTATACATTTATAAATCATAATCATTTAATTATAGATATTTATTATTCAGTCAAACATAGATGTATATTTTTAGATCAATTTTATCCAGATGTGGATTATTCAAGTAAGCATTTAAACATTTATAATTCATCATCATTTAGTTATTCTGATATATAACAACTTTATGTTTGTAGATAATTATTATTCAGTCAAACATAGACATAGGTCTTATCACTTAATCCAGATGTGTATTATTCAGGTAAGCATTTAGACATTTATAAATCATCATCGTTTAATTATTCTGATATATAGCACTTCCAGGTCTATACATATTTATTATTCAGTCAAACATAGACATAGGTCTTATCACTTTATCCAGATGTGTATTATTCAGGTAAGCATTTAAACATTTATAAATCATCATCATTTAATTATTCTAATATATAACAATTTCATGTTTGTAGATAATTATTATTCAGTCAAACATGAACGTATATTTTTACACATAAGTTTGTTATCAGCCATTCCATATTTGTAGAGCATTTATAATCCAATCCAGTATAGATGTATATTTATACACATACATTTTATTATTTTATTAAGATATAGCTAACATGCATAAGTATTTATGATTAATATAGCATTTTCTTATTTTTACCATATCTTTGATTGATATTTCCAATTATCTGGTTCATTTGAAATAATTATTACAATTATTATTATAAGTATTTCTATTATTTGAACATACCTTAAATTTTATGAAATAATTGGCATTTAACTAATGAAATACATAACACATATATATGTGTGGGAGTGTTTTTAATTAAATAGTTATTTTCATTTCTTGTTTTCATTTTTAAATAAAGATAAAAAAAATCTATCATCAACTTTTGACCAAAGTTAATAATTGATTGTGAAAACTTTTTTTAAGACTAATAATATAACATTCTCTCTCTTTTGTTTTATAAAAATTAATAGTTATAATTTTAATTCATATTTTATTGTAATTGAATCTTTTCTAATTGCTTACCTCCAAATTTCATGTTTTCATGTATTACTACATTACTAGATAACTGGGGATCTGTCTTGAATGGCACATTAAAACTTCTAGGCAAGACTTGAAGTTCACATAGTAGGCAGATAGTGGTCTCTATCCTACTATCATATTAGGATTTTTTATTAGGCTGTTTAATAGTTCCATTAAGTCATTTTTTTAGTAGACTTGTAGCTAAATCTTGTATCTCTGAATCAATTAACTATAATAATAATAATAATAATAATAATAATAATAATAATAATAATAATATCTCCTATTGATTTTCCACACTATTTATATTTTTTCTCTCTGACAAATGGATTCAGCTTACATGTTCATTTTCTTCCATTGGTAGTAGCTTTTTCATCCTTGTCCATGTTTTTTTAATCCCCCAGATCATTTGACAGTTTTTCTTTGGTGGAAACAGACTTTTAATTAGACTATTTTCAATTATCTGTCTTCATGTGTTTTCAAATCTTGATTTTTTTATTGCCAGCAGCATGGTGATTTGATACCTACATTTATTCTGTCTTAGAAGTTTATTTCAGTCAGAGTTTTAGTGTTTGAAGATTTTTTTATTTAATTGATAATAAAGAAAGATTTATATTTTCTCTAATTGCAAATATAAATGTATTTGCTTTTTTCTTTTTTTTTTCATTTTGAAAAATTTGATTTACTTTTCATTTGACCAAATCATTATGAATTAACAAATTATCATTTTAATTGCCATCAAATTTTATTACTTTTTTCTTTTTCTTTTTTTAAAAAAAATGTTGTTAGTCTTTTTAAAAAAAAAAAGATTACTAGTCTGATTGAAAATATTATTAGTCTTTTAAATGGGGGGGGGGGCTTTTCTTAATATATATGTGAAACAGTATATCTGTTTCAATAAATAAATATCTTATACAACAAAGAAAATAATTATTATATATGACAAACATTGATATTTTATAATACCATTTTTCATTCTAACACAAATTAAACAATTTATAATACATTTTCATTATACTACACAGAAAATATATTTTCACATATATTATCTTTTCAGTATAATATTATACAAATAAAGTAGCAAATATATTTGAGACATTATATATTTATTGTATTGTTTATAATTTATTATTGTAAATAAAGTAACAAAAATACATATAATAACAAAAAAAACAATAATTTTATCCAAATGTTATGCTTTATT
Source organism: Epiperipatus broadwayi (assembly GCA_028023455.1). Taxonomy (NCBI): domain Eukaryota; kingdom Metazoa; phylum Onychophora; class Udeonychophora; order Euonychophora; family Peripatidae; genus Epiperipatus; species Epiperipatus broadwayi. Next base: position 98,769 of record JAQFVV010001110.1, read on the forward strand.
AATATCCATTTAAAGTGAATAAAGTCAATTCACAATCTTAGACAATACAATTAATAATAAATAATTTTTATATCAATATTATTGTCATGGCAACATAGTTCAATGCTTCATAGGTTATGATGTCCACTGTCAAAATTGAAGAAGAAAAAAAATATGACTGGCATTTTATCACATACTGAAATTCATCTCAAACTTCAGTAGATATTATATGTATATAAAAGGTTGTACTGGTTATAGCATGTATTATTTTGTTTTAATTTCTAACCTTTTGATATAACTGCAAAAACATTAAATATATGTAATAATAAAATTACACAGTTTTAAATAAATGTAATATTTTGGAAATATGACTTTCCAAGTAACATTCTGATTTGCTTTAAAGTTAGCCATTGATGCTACATTAAATTGATTTTAAGTAGAAAGTGCTTGAAAAGACATCATTCCAAAAATTTATATGTACACACACACAATTATATACATTTATTCTTCCAATATAAATATTTATTTTAACCATCATAATATACACATTAAAATATAAATAATCACAGATGTTAATAAATTTATTTTGTTATATATATGAAAGTATTTAATTTTTTTAAAAAATCATTATACAATATTTATTTGTGTTTTAATAGTTAGTATTTAAAATATGTGTTTTTATATTAAAATTCATATCAACAGTTAGTAATTAAAATGATTTGTTTACTTTTCAGGGTTGTAGTTGTTGGTTTTAAGTAAAAATTTTATTTCCATAATTATTTGCATGACAAAAGTAAAATAAAATTCATATTTTTTTTTTTTTTACAAGAGTTGATGTTAATTTTGTAAAACTTCACTTACAAAACAATCTTTAGTAATTCATAATAATTAACTTAATGTGTGTATATATAAAAATATATAAATATGGCTGGTGATCTTTACTTGGCTAGAGCAGTTACATGGCAACACAGTGCTCTTTGAAAAAAAAATTATCATCAGCAACCTGTATATTAAGTTTATAGAGAATTTTAGATTTATGATTATAACTGCTTATGTAAGATATTTCTAAGTAGAGGAATTTAAATTGAAGATTTTTCAGTCAATTCACGTCTATACATAATCCACTCCATCTCAAGCAACTGATACACATGTTAATACACATGCAAAAAAGATACATGATTCCTGATGTACATGCATGATCATGTGTATCAGTTGCTTGAGATGGAGTGGAGAATGAATAAACTCAAAAATTCTGAATTTAAATCCCACTATTTACATATATAAAAAACATTCAGTATAAGCAAGTTATGTACTGCCTTAGAAGTATATAAAATATTCTAAATAATGTTTTTTTTTTTTTAAAAAAATAATGTTTTGATTACAAATGTATAAAAATATTGTTTACATAATAAAAAAGTAATTTTATATAAAGCAAAATTTAGAAAATATTAGAAATTATCATATTTTTTATAATATTGCTGGAAATAAGCACTTTGCAACAATAGTTGAAATATTCACTCATCATCGTTTTTTTTAACATTGTTCATATGTTTTAAATGTTATATATAGAGTTCGCAAAATACAAGCTTGTAAATACAAGCTTATTAAATTAGGTCATGTGACATCTGACTTGATTTTTTTGTCATATGTTTTAAAGTATGAATACTGACCTGAAAAATTACTGCTGAATTTATTATGGGCTACAATTGATTAAGATTCGTAATTAAAGGTATTTTTAGTGCAAGTGTAGGATATCTAGATATGTACTGCTTAAAATATGAAATGTTTATCCATTATGAGTGTAGATATCTTCATGTCAGTATTACAAAACAAACTATATGTAAATTGAAACTAAAGCAATTATTAATGATCTCATATATATATATATATAAAGAAAAATGTAAAATCCATTACAAATTAATGAAGACAACTTTAAAAATGCAAATAAATTTATAGCGTTTTTTTTTAAAAAAATAAGAAAATCAAAGTTAAATTAAAAAAAAAGATTATCTTATTTATACATTAAAAATTTCAAAAAGACACTTTCAGATGCATTTGATTTTAAGTTTAGAATTTTATTTTTGAAAAAAAAAATAATTATTATATATATATATATTTTATTTGTACAAAAATATGACATATAATATTAAAATGTTTATAAAAAATAATTATCATTTTGTTTTCCAAATTTCAGTTTTAATTGCAAATGTCTAAAAATCTTTTTTTTTTTTTTTTGTAAATGTAATCCAATAGTGAAACAAAAACAAACGTTTTAAAACTTGGCTATTGTAATAAATGAAGATAAGTTAAATTAAAATAATGTATTTTTTAATGTTTTTTTTTTAATTTTAGAAGAGTTATTTTTGAATAGACTCTTGAAAAGCATCAGCTAATTATGTCTATCGTCATATTATTTTAATACATTGGATTTCACCCAAATAATGAAAAGTTCAGTTAATACATAGATAAATGATCTCTGAGTGCTGTAAAGATTCGTGCAATAAAACTCAATCAGTCAATAAAACTCAATCAATATTTTGAATATCTAATTAGTTACTACTTATATATATATAGTGACCATCTGAATGGGCACAAGGAATTGAGATGAAATAGCCTTAGAATTTAAAATTTTTTTTTGTTGGAAATTGTTTAAAGCTTAGATATGGATTGCTTATGCAGTTGATAGACCACTTTATAAGTATTCATTATTATTATTGTGGTTAGTGAAGTATTTAATGCCAGAGAGAGGGGTTGTTATTATAGGAATTGGTATATTTGGGCAGGAAAATGCAAAGTTATTTTATGTTAGTGTAATATTTGGTTGAATGGTTCCAAAATCCTTTATTCATTAATACTTATCCTTTTGTCAACAATTAATAGCCATTTCAATTATATTTAGTTAAGATAGTTTAATATATATGACTCTGCATCATTTTCATTTCATTTCCATCTTTTAATAACAGCAAACAATAGTACATGTATAATAAAAACATTTAAATTACAGTAATTATCTTAAATAATTTAACATATATATATATATATTTCTTTCCAATGATTAATAGATAGTTGAATCAATGAATTATTTTACAAATTAAATAAATTATTAATCATTTTTGTTTAATAGTTAATTAATATTCATTTTTCTTTCAAGTTTGTAAAAGCTATTTATTTATTTTTTTTTTTTTTGTCTTGATTTAATCAGAATGATTTTTTTTTAGAAAAGATTTTTTTTTTGAATATGTAATTAGCTAAGATAGGAAAGAAGCGTGGGAGTAACCTTGTGAAGGGAAATGACCTTTTTGCTAAAGAGAGCTATTTAACAAATATCTCCAGTAAAAAAAATTGCGTATTATGTAATGTAATTGTAGCCAGTAAACAGTGGCTCATTATTGTGAAATTAAAACCAGTTGCTAAAGTCAAATTGATTTTAAAATAGACTTTGGAGTAAAACTTCGAAAGGATCTTAAGAAATTTATTATGGGAAAAGTTAACTAAGATGCAATTCTAAATTTTAAAAAGGTACATAGTTTACTTTGCTCTCCTTGATTTAAACATTTTGAATTAACCACTTCATAACTATTGCTTTCTTTTAAAAATGTATGTTGATAACATTCAGTCTCCATTACTTCATTTAATTGTCATTTTAAATAAAAACAAATTGCATGAATATTATTGTTGTATCACTAACCAACATGTGTCTTTTAATATATCTGGAAAATGCATGCAGAACTATTTTACAGAATATATTTTAATTCTTCACTATTTTCTGTGTTGTGTTTTTGTGAGGATTAAACATAAAATTGAGGATATGCATATTTTGATAAATCATGCCATGTTTAAATTCATCATAAAGAGATAACAGTATTTATTTATCTGGTATTTCTGGAAATAATATATATTTTAAAATGAAGGAAATAAAATGTGAGTTACTTCAAATTAAGTATTTGCTTAAATTGAATGGAAGGATAGAAATGTGGGTAATTTTTGTTCTCTTTGATAAAGATGGAATATAAAACAAAGTATTATTAATTGTGGAATTACTAAGGAATCATGATATCTTAATTGACAATATTCAAGAATAAACCATGCGTATAATAGACTATAAAGTGTCAAATGCGATTCAAGAAAAATACTAAGGAAAATTGCGTATTTAATTTAGAACTACAACAGAGAATGTCTTATATTTTCAGTATAATAAAGGAGAAATTGATTGCTTATGTATGATATAGTAACTCAAATAACTTTGTTATGAACATTGGAGATGCTAGGTCATATTTAAGTTATGATTATATTTTTTTAAGTTATCCTGCAGAAGTTTATTTTAATTTAAATTCAGTTTGGAATGTGTCCCATATTGTTTCATAAACCTGGAGCAGAGCTTTGCAAGTGAACTTTTATTTTAAGTTACAAAACAAATAACTTTTGTTTCTTTATTTTTTTTTATTGCTTGTCATTATTAATGTATATTATTGATAGATAAGCTTACTTATTATTATGTTTTATTTATAATTTGGGTTATTTTGACCTTCAAGATCGTCTCCGAAGCGTATCCAAATGAGGAATACGCTGGTAAAAATTGATTGTGTACAAATAGGTATTATTGTTCTTTTACAAAGGTAAAAAAAAAATATTTTTTAAAATATATTATTAGAGAGGTTTATATTTATTTTGTATACTTTATTATCTCAAAGTGAGAATTTTGTTCTTTTTTTAAATCAATGAACTTATAATAGAAATAGTTTGCAAGATATAAAAGTTCGTTCGTAATAATTATAACTATTAAATTTTAAAAGTAACCTAAAGTTTATTCTGAATTAAAAGTTATATCTTAATGCAATATTTAATGACCATGTTGCCTGCATAGTGTGTAATTTAGAGTTAATTTTATATATACTTTTATTCACGGGTGGGTATCTGTTTTGCACAATTATGACATTTGTTTGATAAAGTTCAGTTTGTGAATGTTTTATGTATAAATTTCAGATGCTGTTGTATTCTACTGAGTTGAACGGATTAGTATGTTATCTGTATGTATTTATCTGCCAGCGTGTATTTATAATGTTCGATATTTAGAAAAGTTTTGAGAATGGAAAGAAATCTGATTGTGTTATAATATTTGTAGGGATAAAAGATTTTTCTTATTTAGTATATGTTTTTCCATGAGTAGAGCTTAGTTTATATTATATGTGTATGATTAAATGATATTTTTTTGAAGTTAAGTGATGTTTTATTAGAGCCCTGGTGATGAGGAAGAAGTCCCCACCAATAGTGTATTTAGAAGTAGATGAGTTATTGTTGAAGTATGATTAAATGATGTTTAGGAAATTATGTGACATTTTTCTTATATTCTTGGTGATGAGGAAAAGTTCTCCACCAACAGTGTATTTAGAATCAGATGAATTATTGTAGAAGTGTTCATTAAGAGTTTATCTGCTCCTCATGTAGATTTCCCTTATAATGTATAGTCTGTATAATCATGAAAATATAGCTCTGTGTTAATTAATATGTGGCCAGATAAATTGTTAAATTAATTCTTGATGTAGTATTAGTGTCTTATTTTATTGATGAATTAAGACAATTGTCTGAAATAAAATAATTTTATGATATTTTTTTAATGAATGGAGAGTTTGTAGAAAAGATTATTTTTTATTATTGCTGCTTGAACATGCACACACACACACATGTAATATAAATAATATCACGTATACAAAGTATAGCGTTATTGAAATTAAAATAAGAAATAAATGTTTTGAAATACATTTCATTCATAGAAGCATAAAGTTATTGAGATTAAAATGGGAAATAAATATTTTAAAATACAGTGTATTTATTTAAATAAAGGTTATAAATCATCAAATCATCAGAATGAACATGATTTTGTTGCTATGCATGAAAGGTATACGTAATTGAAAGTGATTATTTAGTCAATTAGAGAAAGTTGCTTTGTCGAGAGCCAAATATAATTAAATTGATTTATTTTATTAATCAATAGTAATATCCTCTCAAAAGTATTTTTTGTGCTAATAATATAACATGTTGTTTATTTAGTGTCATGTAGATGAAACATGTAGGCAAAGCATGTGTTCGAAGTCAGAATATTTAAGTTTTGTTGTTAATTTGCTTTGATAATAGGGATAATCCCGGACTGATGCTCAAAGTTTATTTGATAATTTAAAAATCTGTAAGACAAGTAATCCAATTATAAATATCATGTTAAACCAAATTTATTTTAGTGTAATAAATGATTTGTTTTATTTATTTACAATCTTAAAACTGTGTCTTGAGTTATTATTGTATACATTCATGTTTTACATTTCCACATCTCCACATTTCACACATCTATTATAAAATAGATATATTGTTTTGTAACTATAATATCAAATTTGCTGGTATCTGACAATATTGTTTTCTTAATCCAAACATTATAAGGAACATTGCCACTGGATAAAAGTATTAGAAAGGTTGCCAAGTTAGTATATTTGTTAGATGATGATATGAGATTAAAATACCCTATTTTTGTCATTATCTTATTATTGAAACACAGTAAAATATTTTAGTCAATTTGTTTGATTACATTTTATCATACTTTAGAATTATAATTTATGGGCCAATGTATTTCATTTAATTCAACTCTGTTTGTTAAATTCCCTGAGATCTTATTGTTTATTTCTTGATTTGCATTAAAGTAGATGTTTAGATTATGATATGCTAAGTCATAGAATTGTTTAGGAATATAATTATAGCAAGCTGATATATGTTGTATTTGGATGAAGGAAGAAATTAAGTTTAAAGTATATTTTAATAGACTGTACCAAATAAACATTATGATTCTTTATCATACAATTAATTAACAAAGAAATTTACATTATATTAAATGTTTTGTAATATTTCTTCTTTTATTCATTTATTATCATATATTTTATGAACTGCCTGTAGCCTCCCACTGAGCTGAGCTGAACATAAACTTAAATATAGAGTCTCAATAATAATTTTGTATTATATATCTTATTATATTGTTCTATTCATTAATAGAACTGGTGCCTGGGCATTTCACTCATGTAATGTTTATGAGCGGTGTTGGGAGTGTAGGTTATAATATATATACATGAAAAACAAAAAAACAAGTTAAAAACTTGCTAATGCTTGTATTTATGTCAATAGATGACATTCTACCAAAAACACCATCAAGTGTAAGTTTGTTTACATAAACATCAGGCAAGCATTCACTATCTCTAACTTTAATTCCACTTTCAGATCATGATTTCAAGCTATTTGCTATCATCAGTGAAAGACAGGAATAAGAAACTAGATCTAAACACAAACTCTGAGCATTTATAAAACAGTTTCTATTCAGCTTGCAAGCATGAATCTTTTAGACATGTAATGTCTTCAAACTCAGCATAGCAAGCCAGATAGCTATATGGGTTTTTGGTAGAACCCCATCTATGACATAAATACAGCATTAGCAAGTTTTTAACTTGTTTTTTTGATTTTCATAAATGCCCCTTTGAGGTCTTTCTTGCAATGATATATATTGCAGAGGCTCCTACTATGTGGTGATGCTGAACTGATATCAGACCCATATAGCTATCTGGCTTGCTATGCTGAGTTTGAAGACATTACGTGTCTAAAAGATTCACACTTGCAAGCTGAATAGAAACTGTTTCATAAATGCTCAGAGTTTGTGTTTAGATCTAGTTTCTTATTCCTGTCTTTCACTGATGATATCAAATAGCTTGAAATCATGATCTGAAAGTGGAATTAAAGTTAGAGATAGTGAATGATTGCTCTGACGTTTATGTAAACAAACTTATGCTTGACGGTGTTTTTGGTAGAACGCCATCTATTGGCATATATATATATATAAAGCTTGTTTTAATACTTTAACAGCATGGTAAAAGATACTTTCAACTGACTAGTTGTCATATTCATAGCAATAGTTATGCAAGAAGCCTGTGACTTTTATAAAAGAATAAACAAGAACAGGGATTTGCATAAAATTTAAATCTAGAATGTAAATCAGATAATTTAAATGAGCCATCTTTTCGATAGGGGAGATACAGGATTTTTTTTTTTGCTGATTGCATGTAGATTGTTGGTAATATTTCAGGCCTCTTTACATTTTGCATTGTTTTATTCAAAGCAGACAATGCTGGAAATGTAGGTTTGAAGCTGTGATCACACTTAAACTCACATTCAAAAAGAATGGATTTAACCTCAATATTAATCTCAGCTTGATTGTATTGGTATCTGTGTGTTATAATTCTCATAGACAGATTGTGACATGATGTCTAATTATAAACCATATGGCAGTTTGGGGTGTCACATATAACTTTGTATGCAACTTGGGGATTCTGCTCTGGGGGACAACTTGCATTTTGTATTGTTAATAAGATGATTCAGGGCAAGAAGGGTGTGAAGGCTAATTTTGTATGTTTCAATGCAGATTTTGTTTATACAGTGGTTAGTGCCAGGTATAAATGAAAGTAAAATCCAAGGTTTTTTATTAGCTTGAGTAGGTCTGTTCCTAATTTTAGCATGAAACCTTTTAATGATTTGAATAAAAGCTGAATCTTTGTATTGTTATGTAAATCATTGAGATATATTTCAATATTAATTTTTTGATCAGATTCGAATTTACAAAGATTATAGTTTATATATAAAAATGCTTTGAGACCAGAAAATGCATAGAAACATACAGAATTGACTTTTGTATACCTCCTACCTCAAATCATCTTATTAACAATATGAAAGACAAGCTGCCCCTGGGGCAGAATTTGCAAGTGGTATACAAAAAGTAACAACACAACGAGCTAAAATTAATACTGAGGTTAAATCCATTTTTCTTAACCATGAGTCTAATTATGGTTACAGCTTTGAATCTACATCTGCCAGCATTGTCTGCTCTGAAAGAAACAATGCTAATTGTAAAGATACAGAGGCCTGGAAAATTGACAAACAATATAGATACAATAAAAAAAAATCTAAAAAGTGGTACATTTAAATTAACTTATTTACATCTTAGATATAAATTTTATGCAAATTCTCACTCTTGTTTTAATTTTATAAAATTTACAGACTTCTTGCACAATTATTGCCATGAATATGACTGACTACTAGTTAATCAAAAGCATGAAAGTATTAAACTAAACTTTTCTTTAGATACATTTTGTATATATTTATTTTGAATTACTTTGTTCCGAGAAAAGTTTTTAAAAGATTGAAGTTACTTATACATTAATACCAAGAATTCTTAAGTCATATTACTATACACCATGAATATGAATATATATGTTATATTGAAAAGATGCTTGGCAGCAATAAAGCTGAATATATATATTGAAACGGTTGTCTTCAAGTCCCTCACCGTTTCACCAACCATCCTAATAACCCACTCGTCTGTGCTAAGTTCAAACCTGTTTAATAAGTCTAAATTAAGATTTGTAAGCTAAAAATTGCAATCACGGCTGTATAAACAGCATTATATACGCACATACGAAAGAACGCTATAAGTGAATAGTATTGCCAGAGTTATAGCATATAATTTTATTGCGTAATATTTTTAAACAGTAATAATGTAGCGTCAATTTATTAATTTATTACTTAAATTCGTATGTGGGAATATAACCCACCTATATTGAATATACATATATAGCATAGTGGTGTGATTAAAATATTTATTAAATTTTAAGTTTCATTTTTATTATAAACCAATTTAATGTAAAAACACATTGAAAGGGTGATTGATTGCAAATGCGCTGACAAGTTTCTTTTTAAAAAGAAAAAAGATTTTTTTTTTCTAAAAATAAAAGTATTTTCGGAGAATTAAAAGTTTAGTAAAGTTTTTGCTGTAAACAATTGTATCAGTATATGCCACACCTGCCTTAGGTTTCTAAAAAGAAAAGCCAATTTTAAAATAATCTAGCTAATTGATTCTAAATTATTTTGGAGACCTCGCTAATTAAAAATATGTTTACAGCAGGGATTTTACACATAAATTATAAAATCAGAACAAAATTCCTGACTAATTAAAAATAAAATCTAATATCGGATTAAACTGATTAAAATTCGATTTAATTAAAAGTTGATAATCAGAGAAAAGTTATAACACCTAAAAGGAATGTCAGCATGTTTGAAGTCAACTACTAATTTCATAAGCAAATTAAAAATTTTGTAATCTTGATGGAGATGAAATTCCAAGGTGTGTGGGCTGATAAGGTGATCATTTAAAAAGGCCATGTAAAGTGGAGGAGCCATCTTAGATCTTTACTTTTTTGAAACCTTGACAGCTTTGAATCTTTGAAATCTTTACAGCTTGAATGCTACATCTGTGAAGTTTTGCCTTCTTTGATCATCGTTAAGCTTTGGAATCCAGCGTGTATCCTGAACCAAAAGCAACCGTGAACATTTTGACATCCAGTTAAGACAATAATTTTTATATCTGTGCGAGAGAAAATGTCGGGCTAAAACAGGCAGCCTTGGCTAAGCTCCAGAGTGAAGGCGACGAGCCTTTACTTCCATCCAAAAACCACCATCACCAGTATGCCGCCATAACGGCTCCGCTCTAACCGTGGGAAGAAGATGATGCCGCAAGCCGCCACAAAGACTCCCGTAACTCCAGATCAAGTACTACAAGATGACCGGTAACCTCACCATTTTTAACTGCAGTTCAATATATTAATTTTCCTTTAAGTCTAGACTTATAAAATGTATTTTAATTCTAAAATCTTGAATTCAAGTAAATTGCTAAATGTAAAATTTTATTCTTAAATTTAATTATATAATTCTGACCTACTTTCTAATGTTTCCTAACTAAATGATTTTAATAATTTTATTTTCAATTTTCTCACTGCAGTTGTGACTATGGTTTCTTTATTTTTTTATTTTAAAATATAAATTATATGCTAATGCCTCGAAACCGCGGGCATTCAATATTAATAATAGAGAGAAGAGAGAATGACCCCTCTTCATTTAATAATTATTTATCGTAGCTTAATGCACGCTGTTTTGAAACCCTCTTAAATAACTGTTAAGAATTGGCTATGTGCTGATTATCATTTTGACCTTGATTATTTAATTATTTGTTGGCAATTTTAAAATGGGAATCTTGTTTTAACCCAAAGTAAATTTCAATTTAATTTTCACTAAGCAATATCCAAGCCTTGAATAAGTATATTTGTTATTTATTTCATTTTGTAAAAGCCCTCCAAATATATTTTTTTCCCTTTTTTTGTTTTTATTAATTAATCGCGTAATCAAATGTGTTATTTGAGATTGAAACTAGAAAGCAAAGAATATTTAAAAGTACGCCTCACGTATAGCATATGATATTAAAAATGCTATATTAGAGTTGGCTTAATGATTCCACTGATTAGCTATCGTTCTCGTGGCTAAATATTAAATTATTTCAACTCTTTTGCTTGGCGGATGTGATAATTTTATTATACATTTAAACTTTCTCGTTATGTTGCATTTTTCTTTAAGATGGGACTCGGAATGGCCATCCCTCTTACACTCCTTGGGTCGCACACGAATAAGACCTGACGTCAAATTCCAGGCAATAGTGTTAGCTACCCCAACCCTCTTTAGCAGCATGGCGATCAGTCGTAGGGCTCCGGTGTTGATCACAAAACCCTAAATATTAATCCATCCACAGAGCAACATTTATTATAACTGTTTACCAGCGCTATAGCGCATTGGTTCTTTTGGTTGCCAACTCTTCCTCCCTTAAATTAAGTTTCAGCCATTGTCTGACGTATTCAAGAGCTAGTTTCGGTCTCATGTACAATAGTTTGAAATAATAATATTATAGATAAATTTGACCTTAAAATGTTTCACATATATGTGAAAACAAGGCTTCGTCTGATTG